>JAMPIV010011796.1:0-80212 GCA_024509875.1 Oreohelix idahoensis | reverse complement strand
CGCAAGATTATGAGTCTACATATCACTAACATTTCGTGAAGATATCCAGTCTGACCAGTACCGTCGGGAGATTAGACCACAGACCTTTTGTTCATATGACAACTATTAACTGTTGATCCACACTTACAGAGATATACTCAAACAGTGAAGGAATATACATAAATATCTCGTCAGCGTTCTCCGTACGACAACAGTATTCATCAGAACGTCCTCGACTTAGAGATACCCCATTCGACATAACGTATAACAACTTGGGACATCTTATGCATACATGTGAATCCTCATATCTAGGAGAAGCATTTAGAGACACATGGACTGTGTAGAGTACTCACCATTTTGGTAACACGTATCATATCACATCATCATTTCACTCTACACCAGTTCATCCTTAATTAACTATTACTTAATTAACTGTAATTTTATTATCTCATCTGTGTGTTTTGTGTGAATCGTCTTTCACCATCATCACGTTCTAACCATTACTAACCCTATATGTGTGGATATTTTCATTAATAAACCCAACGATCAGTTGATCATTATCAAGAGTTTGTTAATGTATCACTCGTGCTGTCGGTGTTACATATTCACCTATAGGAACCTTTCTCTACTCAGATGAGGTTGGGGGCTTTTTCTTTACGGGATCTAAGGGCAGAAGCTAAGGTCGTGGGGAAACAGAACTCTTTCCATAATTTATTAGAAAACACTGTCTAGTGGAAAGCATTCGCATTCCTGTCTTCTTGTCCCTATCTCGAATAGGTCTTTTTTTCTTTCTTAACGAGCCAATTTCTAGAGACCTTATATCTAATATCTCATAGACTATTCCTGGCAAAAACTACTGTCGTAGTTGCCCCAGTGACTCACCACACGACAAGCAGTAAATCGCTCTCCTGGTCGTCTCCAAACTCGAATCCTGCCATCATTGAATGACACAGTGAAGCGAGATTCATCAGTGAAGAGAACTTGACTCCATTGTTGCCTTGTCCATCGGATGTGCTCACGACACCAAGCAACAAGGGCTCTGCGATGAGCAGGAATAAGAGGGATTCTGACTGCAGGACGTCGAGCAGCTAGTCCAAATTCATGTGAACGTCTGTGAATGGTGCTTTGACTGACATTAACGTTTACAGTTTGTCTCAGCTGACATCTTAGAGTGGAACAAGTCACTGTTCGATGGAGCAGGGCTGACAACAAGAGGTACCGGTCATCATGTCTATTGGTGCATCTAGGACGACCTGGCCGGTGACGATCCTCCACACTTCCTGTGGCCTTAAATCTCTCCAAAACTCTTTGGATAGTAGAGTGTGACACTGCAAGCCGCCTAGCAACCTCACGGACAGATAAACCACTTTCAACCCTAGCTATAACCCTCATTCTTTGTAAGGTGTCAAGACTTCTTCTCGGTGGCATGGTTTTTGCAAGTGATGAAACTACCCTAAGTCTGCTGATTGTAAAACAAATTAAGAGTGAACTCTGTTCACGAAAAGTCGCCATTGCACGTGGAATGTCAACCAGCACGATTACTTCACCTGTTTGGTTGTACGGAAGTTTGAAAAAACTGATTAAAAATGTGAATTTATGGTCAGCAAACCAAATTGCACGTGATCACCATGGTTGTCGGTGAGTTGTTTTTATGCTTAACGTGCATAGAGGAATGTCAGAGGAAGATATTGCACCCATTTTTACTAAAATCGTCTTTCATTTAATCATTCTTTGCGCTTATATAAACGTGTATTGAAAATAATAAGGTGGCCCTTGACTTTTGACGAGTAGTATATGTAGTCAGTCTTGCGGCACCTCAGCATTCTGTATACTGGTGTTAAAATCCATCACTACATGCATAATGCCTCTGTCATCAAGCTCTTTGATGTGTTGATACTGTACACCATCAGGACCCGGAGCAGTGTTTCTACTTGTTTTTAACGTATACATAACGTCTTCGTCAGATATGAGGTCGAAATATATCTGGTCTCTGAATCCATTTTCCAGCACACGATTCTTAATCTCTTGACGGGCAGCTTTATCACCGTTATCCGTCTGAGTGATATACCGACTGAGTAATGCACGTCCTTTATCTTCATCGGTCAACAAACCCGCGGAGCTCAGAATATTAGGTATGGGTTGGCTTATATTGTTTCTATTCATTCGTCGATGTAAGGACCAGAATTTCTGTAAGGTCTTTTCCGTGCCCACCTGTGTCACGAAGGCCTTCCACACTTGGTCCTTGGCTTCAACCCCTTCGTTATTCATTGTGCTTCTCATTCGTGTTTTCGTCCATTCTTTCGTCGCTCTTTCATTTTCTGTCCATACTTTTTCTACATCCTCGTTTTACCAGGGTGTTTTGTGAAAGGTGTTCTAGCTGTCTTTATCCTGGCATTTTGACGCAATATATGTAGAGGGCTATTACAGTCATGTGCGCCTGCAGGGTACTTAAAGTGTGTTTAAGCCTCCTGTGTCTGGTTACCCTCCCTTTTGCAATAAATAAATAAGTATATGGATTGAACAAGCAGAAACACTCGAATAAACTTACGACGTAACGGCCAGACAGCCAGCTAGCGGTCTTTCACATAAATTTACTTCTTAATGACTAATACAAAAGTGAGCCCCCCCCCCCCCCCCACCCCTCCAACCAAATTTTAAAAAAAGGACAGAGAGAACAGCCCAGTGGTCAAAATGTTATAAAAATGTGCACAATATACACCACTTACAACGGAGAGATCACACCTCTTGT
The DNA here is from genome assembly GCA_024509875.1 of Oreohelix idahoensis. Classification (NCBI taxonomy): domain Eukaryota; kingdom Metazoa; phylum Mollusca; class Gastropoda; order Stylommatophora; family Oreohelicidae; genus Oreohelix; species Oreohelix idahoensis. Next base: position 77,484 of record JAMPIV010011796.1, on the reverse strand, counting down.
CCGGTTGCGACGTGTACGAATGTCGGAAATAAGTGGAAAAACAAACATAACCATGTGATATTTAAGCAGCAGAGATAGTTCCGTTAGGGGAAGTCATCGTATTTTATTTAAAGGGAAACAACTTAACTATTAAAAAACTATGAAACAAAAAAACATATTTTCATTACTTATTTAATTTTATCAATTCGTTATATAAAGTTAATCAAGGCATGAAAGATTCATTTATTTTTATTACTTCCTTTTTAAATTATTAAAACATTCTTTGGTTTTCTATGGCAAAAGTGAACAAGCTTTTAAAAATATGGAGTTTACGCACATGCTAAAGTAGTGAACACTTATATGCTCTGTCACTTTCAATGCTAATAAGGCTATAATCCACTGTTGCTGTCGCAGATGTACACACTAACATGTTTTATCGGCGACCGAAAGCGCACTTCGACAATCCTTTAAACACATTTTTTTTGGGTCGATCCTCCTCTACCCTGGGGCTGGAGTGGCTAAGATGTAAAGCGTTCATCTCTAAGCCTAATGGTAACGGGTTCTGTTCCCGGTACAGGGAATGGTTTTGATGGAATTTTTGCATAACCACGGGAATTAATAATGTCATACTCCCCCTGATCGCCTGCGTAGTGAGATCACATACCTAGCCTTCACGGATAAGGGCGAAAAAATAGGAGGTCCCGTCTGCAAGTTGCGCCCGTTAAAATTTTTTCGGCAGTTATAAATCGCAAAGAGTAGTCCATACGGCCACTGCCCTGGTAGAATTTACATTGGGATCCTCGTGGTGCTTTAGAGTTTGTGCGCTGTGCTGAGATCCTCCGTGTGTGATCTAAGGTAGGAGATCGGAGCACTGATGGAGTTCACCGTGTGCATTGAAAATGGTCCTTAAAACGAAATAAACAAATCTCTTCTACCTTGGGGTGTAGAATTTGTCACAGGACGGATTGGGGCGACCTCTTCTCAATCTCTTCTCCACTACGACAGTACTCATTTTCAAATGTTGTACGTACTGATTATCTGGAATTTCAGGGTCGACTCATTTCTTTCTGCTATGTAGCAGACATTTTGTATTTTCAAACATTCTTACACTCCTCACAGAGATAAGTGGTCATGTCTTTTTGGTTACCCGTTCCTCTCTGCTTTGCAAGGAACGGCTGAGATAATAATTACTCGATAACCATGTTGGTTAATCTCGGCTCTGGCCGACATCAGACTGCAGATCAACACTAAAATCGCTCGGCGCATTTACTTAATTGCGGATAGGGTCATGGTACGTTCTTCGCCAAGATCGTAATACGCTGTAAGTTTGATAGCCACTATGGGGAGACACCTTATGGGCAGACATCTTCTCTTACTTGGTCATCATTTAGGTCTTGGTACAGGCTATCGCCTGAGGTGTTAACTTCCTAAATGACTTTATAATTTCCATGTTCTTAATTCACCCTTGCTTACAGTTGTGTGATGATAAGTCAAAAATACGATTTCACACAAAATCTTGTTCTTGGCGATGAGGTTAAGCCCCTTGTCAATATACTGTAAACCACGGTATAATAAATGCCTTGAAATTCTCAAAGACTGAGCCGGGCTTTTGTGACAGTCTGGGTGAGCGCCTGGTTGCTACATCATCAGATAAAATCACGACCTTGTGCTATGGCTCTCTAGATGCAGCTAACTAAGAAAATTTATTCTTTTACTAATCTCATAAGTGGTGCGTGGCTTGCCGACTTAGAGCATTTTTCATTAATTATACAAATTGAAAAGATTTATTTCATTAGCTACAACTATCGTTAACTACTTATCATAGAATTTAAATAAGCTCATTCAAATGAGGTGATGCTGTCCTCTTTTTAGCGTTGCTGTCAGCGTTGTTGAGCAACTCTCGATAAAACTTAAGAAACACAGTTAGACAAAGTTTTGTGCTTCGACTTCTATGATGCATTTAGTAATTTATTCTGTCTTTATTTATTACGTTAACGTGAGTTGTCAGTGTTAGAGTAGGCCATCCGGTATAATAAATATGGAATCTTGCTTCATAAAATATGATTGTGAGTAAGTTGAGCTTGCTAGCTGTATGTGCGAATCAACTAGTAAATATGGAATCTTAATTCTCAAAATGCGCTCTTGTGAGTGAGTTGAACTTGATATTTTGAATATGTAATAAATTTGCGAGCATTTGATAAAAGGTAAATAAAAATGCTGCGTTCACCGTCTTAATCGTGGGCGAGAAAGCATCCCTTTTAACTTAGTAAGTGAAGGATGTCCCAAATTGCAAATTATGTTATCTAGACGTATACTAACGTCCTTCTGGTTAGACGTCAAACACGTAAGGGGTAGACTCAGATCTCTGTTGGACTGAAGACACAAAAGTCTTCGTAAGTTTTCACACTTAATATTATTGGTTGACTTTCTTTTATACTACTCCTCAAAAATGATGATTTCAATTATCTAGTAATAATGAATGACATGAGATGCACCTGATAAGTGTTAAATAGATTGCGCATTGGAGTGTGTGCACATGCAAATATGTACGGACGATCTAACAATGTAGGTAAAGTGAAGTATGAACTATCAGTTACGCCGATCATCTTAGAGGAAAATCTTTTGATTTAATTAATCACTAATTGAAAACTGTCTTCTGCACATTTAGCTATCATGCTAAATGCAAAAGTGATCTTAACTGAAGGCTAAGAAAACTTTTTAATAGTCTTTAAAAGATTCACTAACCTCCTTTTCCAGTTCGCAAACTCCTTTAAGAACACAATGCACAACATATATTTATTATGTTATCCACACTGAATTATCTGCGGGCTATGCTCTGCGATATTCTCAACATCACGCTGTTGAAAAAGTTGTACTCATCTTCGGGAAATATTACGCTACATTATATTTTTAAAACGTCTCAGATGAATCCATTAGGCCGGCGCCGTGAAACTCCGCCCATAAACCAATTGCCAAGAGCCCATGTGGTCACCCAGGCCTTGGATCTCTTTTGCCCCCTGTCAGCGGGTGCCACTATCTGAAGTGGAGTGGGTTATTGAACACAAACTGTCAATGCAGTGCTGCAAGACAAAGAGGAATTTGTTGATTGGCCGCCTTCTAACTATCACAAAGCTTTCTGTCTGTTTATCACTTTGCGTGTCAATTTTATTTCATTATCTTTCCTGCGGCTTCCTTTATCCTTGTTTCATATCTAAGATTCTTATCCCTCTTCCGTTGGCTGTCATCTGGAAACAAAGATTATTCGTGTCTTTGATGTCCGTCTGTCGTGGAACGAGTTGTGTAAACCCACTACTTTGTTAAATCCCTATGTCGAGAGCCCAGCCAATCAACGCACAGTTGCTAAGCCGGAATAAATTACAAGAAGTTACGCCAGGAAAAACTTAAGCCCTGTTTTTTTATCATGTGGGTCGCGGCCATCTTGTTCACTCAAGATGGCGGAATAAAACTAAATAAAATTAGACTGTACGAGCCATGAGACTAAACCGGAGACAACCAATCATTTTGCCCCGCTAGGAACCAACCAAAAGCTTTGCTTAAACATTCACCTATCTATATAATCGGGCGAGATTTTATGCAAAAGCACGCAACCCAACTCGAAGCCAGAGAGACGACCGACTGAATAAGAGGAGCTGTCAACTTTGATTTATAGCTTACCTGGAGTGCATTGACCTGCAGCTTGCTTCGCTAAGTCGAGTCAAAATCTGGCCTGTTTAAATCTTGGAGGGTTTTATTCGTGTCATCAAAACTGAGATCGTGGGTCGTCAATCCAGCTGCCTGGAACTCTACAGGAGCATAGAGGTTGCACAGAATCTACATCTTTGGTCCCCCTCAGTCTTGGGTGGGCGAAAGGAACGATCCTCAGCCGTTGTTGTGTGAACCAAACAAAGAAGAACATACCTTAGAGAGATGAGTACACATTAGTACCATTTCTGTCATCATTGTGAGCAAAAGTTAGTGTCAGTGACGAGAAAGTGATTTAGCGTAGAAAGAGACAAGATTAACAGCGTAGCTAATAAATGTTATAGACGTAATTAACAGCACAGCTGATACATGTACTATAATTGAATAACAGCACAGCTGATATAATTTTTGTTCCTATAATCGGAAAACTTGTTGTAATATATTTATATATCTATATAAATATAAATATTTGTAAATCATATGTAAACTTACAAATCCATTACATTCCATTTTTTTTTTCAACATTCACCCTTCAGCACAACAGTAGATAGTGTATATACTAAATAAATAATAAGGAAATTGTATTTGAAGACTTGTCAATTTTATCATTGTTAAGTAAAATCTGTTTCCTTGTCTTAATATCACAGTTAATTACACAGCGGAGGTGGCAAGTTATGTCGGTCTCCTCTCTACTAATTTTTCGAGATCAGATCATTCACAGCCGTAACTAATTTGTGATACCAGTAGTTCTCTCAGACACTGGGACTTCACAATTTTCTGCAGAATTTCTATTTCTGTACTTGTCAGTACTACACTGATCCAAGAGCTAAAAAAAACCTCTCGCCACACTGGGGCTCGTTCCTGGGATATTTCTGTATATCTTGAGCCATACTTAGTCTATTCATCTATCTACTGCCTCTATCTTGTGCCACCCATAGATAACATAAGAAACAGATTTTTGAAAAAAATTATATTATAGGATTTAAATAAAAAAATTATTTTCTTAGTAGGAGTACCATTTAGTACTCAGTAATAGTTGATGCTCACAAAGTTTCACGGAAATTTTTTTAAAATTAATTAAGTTTAATTACAATAATTTGGTTATAGTTAATTTACATACCCTCTCTAAGTAACGCCATGGCTGATCTAGTGAAATTCAGGACTGCGATCATGCAGATGGGTAAGGAATTAAACATGACAGGTGATGCTCTTACTCAGTATGTCACAACAGAAGTGTACAAACGCATGGATAGGGAAGAAAGAAAGTTGCAATTAGAGACAGAAGCCAAAAGACTGGAAGCTGAAAGAGAAGATAAAAGACTGGAAGCTGAGAGAGAAGACAAAAGACTGGAAGCTCAGAGAGAAGACAAAAGACTGGAAGCTGAGAGAGAAACCAAAAGATTAGAAATTGAAGCCAAGAAATGGTAAAATCATCACAAAACTATACCAAATATGAACAAAAGGACCATACCACAAGGAACAAGCAAAGATTTGACCAAAAGGACAAAAACCCTCTAAGGTCGGATAAGACACCTTACCGGAAGGAAGAAAAGTGGTGTAAAACTTGTCTAATGAGTAACCACAATACTGCGGACTGCAGAAGGAAGATTCCTCCTCATCATGCTGCATGTCTTACAACAGGGAATCAGGGAAGGAAGGAAATGGCAATAAGTCAGAAAGACTTCCATCATCCCCCGGTCTGTGAGGAAGTGACCGTGAATGGCACTCAAGTACTGTGTTTATATGACACAGGATTGGACTTTGATTCAGTTGTGTGCTCTTCTCTAGTGAGTCCTGACCAGATAACCACAGAAACCGTGGAAATCAGAGGACCGATCAAGGGAGCAAGAACCATGACACTACCCGTAGCTCGAATCAACATAAGATCTCGCTATGTGGAAGGAGAAATCAAAGCAGCAGTGATGGACGACCCTATTTATCCTTTGATTTTGGGGTGTAGGTATGTTTTCTTTGGAGAACCTATAAAACCTGTAGTTATGGCAACAGTACAGACCAGGGAAAGCTCCAGGAAAATGGAGGAGAATCCTATCAATACTCATCCAGAAGAGATGAAAAAGGCTCAAGCAGCAGACAGCACATTAAAGCCTTGTTTTGGCAAATTGCCTAAAGCAAATAACCCTCCAGAGAAATGAGACTTGTATATGAAGAATGGCTTACTATATAGAAAAGCTGGAAAAGGACCTAAAGGGCATGGACAGCTTGTAGTGCCAAAATCTTACAGGGAGAAGGTTATGACGCTAGGAAATGCTATACCCTTCAGTTGACATATGGGAATAGGGGCCACTGGACAAAGGATAGCCTGTCACTACTTTTGGCCAGGAATTACAGAGGACATAAAAAGATATGTAAGATCTTGTCCAGAATGCCAAACAGTAGCTTCTAAGCATAGGACTGGACCAGCAACACTGAGAGAAATGCCTATTATGGGAACCCCGTTTGAACGTGTTCCAGTAGATATTGTTGGACCCCTCACTAGGACCAAGAAGAGAAATGCTTACATCTTAACCTTGGTTGATACTTGCTCTATGTGGGGAGAAGCAGTGGCCATGTCAGCTATAGATTCAAAGCACGTGGCAGAGGCCCTGTTGACAATATTTACCCGATTAGGTTTCCCGCATCAGATATTGACTGACAATGGGTCTCAGTTTAAGGGAAAGCTAACACAAGAAGTATTCAGGATATTTCAAGCCAGGCACTGTCATTGTAGTCCCTACCATGCCCAAGGGAACGGTCAAGTAGAGCGGTTCAATGGTACGCTGATTTCAATCCTTAGAAAGCTGGCGAGTAAAAAACCTGATACTTGGGATACATACTTACCCGCTGCACTATTTGCATATAGGAAAGTACCCCACAATTCAACTGGATTGGCTCCAGCTACATTGTTATTTGGAAGACCAATAAAAAAATCCACTGGAAGCATTGCTGCGGACATGGACTGATGAAAAGGTAGAGGAAACAGTGACTTCCTCATACCAGTACGTCAACGAGTTGACATCTCGATTGAAAGCAGGTTGGAAACTGGCCAATGATAATTTAAGACAGGCCAGGAGGAAGCATGCTGCCTACTACAACAAAAAAGCAAAGGATAGGGAACTGGAGGTGGGTGAAAAGGTGTTATTACTGTTGCCAAGCAGCAATAATAAATTGCAGATTGGATGGCAGGGACCCTATATCATACTGGAGAAACTTTCCAGGACCAATTATAAGATTGACAAGAAAGGAAAGGAGAAGGTATATCATGTCAATCTTCTTAAAAAATACTATGACAAGGAATCATCAGAAGTTGAACATATCATGACCCTAGCTATTGCAACAGAAATGCACGGTGAACCACTTCACTCTATGGAATATCCACTCACAACTACAGAGGATTATTTTCAAGTAAATATTAGTGAACATTTAACTCCAGAGCAGAAGAAGAGGGTTCAGAAAGTGTTGGAAACCCATGCTGATGTGCTCACAGATAAGCCAGGTCGAACGAATCTGTTAGAGTACGACATGAAGGTTACAGACCCTACCCCAGTATGCATGAGAACATACCCTATACCCTATGCGAAAGCCCAAGCACTAAAGGAGGAAGTTGATTATCTGTTGAAGGAGAAAATTATCTCGAAGTCAGACTCTCCCTATAGCTCAAGTGTGGTGCTATTGAAAAAACCGAGTGGTGAACACAGGTTATGTATTGACTACCGGAAGCTTAATGCGATCACAGAATCTCAGGTGGACCCATTACCTGACACCAACCAGCTGTTCTCTACACTGAGTAAGGCTAGTTATTTATCGAAGGTAGATCTAAGCAAGGGATACTACCAAATACCAGTGAAACCAGAAGTTAGGAAAATGCTGGCATTCAGTACATCGGACTGACACTACGAGTTTAATGTACTACCCTTTGGGCTAAAAAATGCTCCAGTATCTTTTCAAGAATGATGAGGAAATTATTGGAACCTCTACAAAATCTCCATATCACTAACTTTATGGATGACATTCTTGTTGCTACAAACACAATTGAAGAGCATATAGTAGCGCTCTCCATGTTGTTTGACAGACTGAGAGCCGCTGGATTGACTGCACGTCCAACCAAGTGCTATATCGGTTTGAATTCTTAGGTCACACTATTTCTACACGTCATATGTCTCCTGACCCAAAGAATATAGAGAAGTTAAAGAAGGCATCCAGACCTCAAACGAAGAAAGATGTGAGATCATTCGTGTCATTATGTGGGTTCTATCAGAAGTACATACCCCACTTTAACTCTATGTGTGCACCATTAACTAACTTAACTAAGAAAGGACAGCCTGACAAAATCCAATGGAATGCTGATTGTGAAAAAGCTTACACAGAGCTAAAAGCAAAACTCACTAGCAAACCAATCCTTTCGCTACCCGATATCACACAGGAATTTGTATTAAGGACGGACGCTAGCAGTATAGGTATTGGTGCAACTCTCTTGCAGAAATCAAAAGCCCTGCCGGAGGAACTTTTAACAGTCGCCTACGCCAGTAGGAAGCTGAATGCAGCTGAGTTGAACTACTCGACCATAGAGAAAGAATGTTTGGCTCTTATTTGGTCCATCGACAAATTTTCACCTTACCTGTATGGGACATACTTCATTGTCCAAAGCGATCATCAGACTTTAACATTCTTGGCTGCATCTAAAAAGTTAAATTCGAGATTGTTAAGGTGGAGTCTGCTTCCTGCGCCTTATTCCTTTACCGTGAAATACATTCCGGGAAGAGACAATGTAGGAGCTGATTTTTTAAGTCGACACCCTATTACTATGGAAGGACAGACGCAAAAGGATTAACTACAGCGGGGGTTTACACTTCAGCTATGACAGGTCACAGCTAAGAAAGGATGGGGCTATGTCGTGGAACGAGTTGTGTAAATCCACTACTTTGTTAAATCCCTATGTCGAGAGCCCAGCCAATCAACGCACAGTTGCAAAGCCGGAATAAATTACAAGAAGTTACGCCAGGAAAAACTTAAGCCCTGTTTTTTCGGATGCGGGTCGCGGCCATCTTGTTCACTCAAGATGGCGGAATAAAACTGAATAAAATTACACTGTACGAGGCATGAGACTAAACCGGAGACAACCAATCATTTTGCCTCGCCAGGAACCAACCAAAAGCTTTGCTTAAGCATTCACCTACCTATATAATCGGGCGAGATTTTATGCAAAAGCACGCAACCCGACACGAAGCCAGAGAGAGGACCGACTGAATAAGAAGAGCTGTCAACTTTGATTTATAGCTTACCTGGAGTGCATTGACCTGCAGCCTGCATCGCTAAGTCGAGTCAAAATCTGGCCTGTTTAAATCTTGGAGGGTTTTATTCGTGTCATCAAAACTGAGATCGTGGGTCGTCAATCCAGCTGCCTGGAACTCCGCGGGAGCATAGAGGTTGCACAGAATCTACATCTTTGGTCCCCCTCAGTCTTGGGTGGGCTAAAGGAACGATCCTCAGCCGTTGTTGTGTGAACCAAACAAAGAAGAACAGACCTTAGTGAGATGAGTACACATTAGTACCATTTCTGTCAGCATTGTGAGCAAAAGTTAGTGTCAGTGACGAGAAAGTGATTTAGCGTAGAAAGAGACAAGATTAACAGCGTAGCTAATAAATGTTATAGACGTAATTAACAGCACAGCTGACACATGTACTATAATTGAATAACAGCACAGCTGATATAATTTTTGTTCCTATAATCGGAAAACTTGTTGTAATATATTTATAACAATTACTTTAATTTATTCCACCACACTTGACAACACTGTGATATCTCAGTCACATACAGTATATACACTCTAGGGGTATCTGAGTAGGATATCTTAAAACACAGAGTCCACTGATATTCACTTTTCAAATAAAACCCCTCAATATGTATTCATTGCTAAATTATGAATGAATATGTGTCCTGATTCAAATACAAAGGGAACCAGGAATCACAATCAATTTTAATTACAAGTTATATGTACAGAATTTCTCAATATGAATATTGTAGTGACATATATTATTAAAAGTATCCTATGTGTGTCAGTTGTGTAGTAGTAATATGAGGTAATACTGGTTTTGTTTTGTTCAAGCTCTGTTGGTATTTGTCCTCATGACTTCAATAGTTTGTCTTTATTGGAACTAGTATTGGAGATGTTCTCAGTTCCTGATATTAAAACAATTTACTTCCCCTCTTAAGTTTATGTTACAATATTATTTTAAGATGGGGGTACATAATTTTGAGCTCAGCTGGCCACATCAGATTAACTTGCGTGATGGCGGCAGGAAAAGACTCCTCTGCTCGATTTCTCCCCTGTGCTCTGGAGACACCTCACTGATAGCTAAATGGACCAAGGAGTATGCTGTCCGACTCTGGATTCAGCAAAGCTCTGACCAGGTGCTGCTCAATACCATCAAGACCACGGTCCCTGAAAACAAGAAGGATGTACCTTCTACTTCATAACTAATTGATACTCTCTTTTTACACTGAGCACAATACATCACAAACATTGAGTTCAGAGCGTTAGGCCAACTGTCAGCTTCATCTGAAATACTTTATACCAGTATTAACCTCCTTAATGGTTACTACGCCTCTGCACTTCCAGCATTATTTCTGTCTAATCAATAATCTAGGTGTCAGTGTACTGTTTGGCCATTCCATGCAGTTTTACTTTCCTCCGACACCTTTGTTCAGGCTGGAGCATTATAGGCTTTACATCATGTTTGCTACTGAACTACACATATATACAGGCATAAATTAACAATTCACATTCAATTTTCATTAAAAGATACTGAATGTTTCAAGCTTACCACAATTCATGGAAACAAACACAGATACGTTGATTAGCATGAATTCTGGCACAAATACTGGCACAAATTCCCATCTGCTTATGTTCCAGGCTTTTATTTAGCAAAAATATGAGCTGGCTTTAACGCACTGTTGCTTTATCAAGCTTATTTGAACTAGTGGTCTCGAACTAACGCTCCTAAGTGAGTATATCAGCGAGTCTGGCCAATGGAGCCACGTTTCGACAAGTGTTTGAAAAAATTTTAACTTCCTACGTCTCCCCTAACAACCAAAGATAGTATTTATAGTCCGACCAATCGTGGTTAGTCTTTCATTTGTTGCGCTCCAATCAATTAGGAGTTTACATGGTAGGCCACCACCTATTTCTGTACGTAAGGTTTTTTCAAACACGTTATAAAAAAATTCTATGAGCAGAAATGATTTCATGCTGTCAGGCATCCCCACTATTTTATTTTGGTTATAACTTGTTAATTCCTAGACTATTTGCGTAACGTTTTACATATTCTTTGTCAGCAAACCCTAAGGAACCCAAATAAACAAATTTAAAAGAGCTAAGTGGCTGCGTTCAAAATATGCAATTTCTTCTACCTCCTGTTTCGAAGATGTGCTGTCTGGGTACTGTAATGTTTTCAAACGTAAACCCATCTATTGTCATCTTTCCTTATAAGCGTTTTTCAGGATTTAAAAACCTAACTCTGGGAAGGGTAGTGAATTTATCACTGTCCGTCTGAAAAAAAATTAGTGCATGTAGTCTTACACGCGTGATGGCAGCATTTGTGTATCGCGCGACGCGTGTTGCATGCGTTCCTGATTTTCAGCCCTCCCTCTCTCTTTATCCTTTTGTCCATCTGTTCGTTCGTTCCGCCGTGTATAAAATGGAATGAATGAAATATTTAAATTAGGTCATTGATCCGCCGGGTATCTCAATGTTTTTCCAAGAAATACAGCACACGTTTCATTGAAGAACGCGGGTAATAATATAGTAGGCTTTTACTATCAACGTGAAAGCGTTACAATTTGCCGACGAAGTAGAAAAGAAGGGGGATTTCTTGTACTGTCATTGTGACAGCACTGTTCTTTACCATTCTTCTTCCTTTATTTATTATATGTATTTATTAGGCTTTATATTTACTTGATAATTTATATATGTGGATTAGAATATTCCACGACATCTCCCCTCTTAAAACAGACATTATATGTCAGTCCTTTATTCTATATACACATAGAGAAATTTATTATTAGTTCTGGGGTTTACGGTGATTCTCATCACACGGATGGCGGCTTAAAAAATCCGCTCCCAAATGTGTTTTTCCAGATATATACTCAATGCTAAAATTATATGGAGCCAAAAGTAAAGACCATCGGAGTAACCTGGAGTTCTCATGCCTAGCCTGTGCTAGAAACGATAAAGGTTTGTGGTCTGTTTGCAACTTAAAGGCCTTCCCATACAGATAAATATTGAATTTCTTTATTGCCCATATTACTGCAAGACATTCTTTTTCGCTAGTTGAGTAATTGATTTCGGCTTTATTCAATTTTCTGCTAGCATATGCCACTGGGCTTAATTCCCCATCCAATGCATCTGATTTCTGTAGTAGAGTTGCACCTAACCCAATATTACTTGCATCCGTCCTTACTATGAATTCTTGACTTAAGTCAGGTAATTTCAAAATAAGTTTACTTGTGAGCTTTTCCTTCAATTCTTGGTAAGCCATTTCACATTGTGGGGTCCATGTAATGCGATCTGGATGTCCTTTACGTGTCAAATCAGTTAACGGTGCACATATGGAATTAAAGTTCCTGATATACTTCTGGTAGAAACCACATAATGAGACAAAGGATCTCACGTCCTTCTTGGTTTGTGGTCTCGGGGCTTTCTGTAGTTTCTCTAAATTCTTTGGGTCAGGGGTCATGTTTCCCTGATAAACTGTGTGTCCCAAAAATTCCAAATCTTTACATCCAACGCAACATTTGGTTGGTCGGGCTGTTAAATTTGCCTCCCTAAGTCGATTAAACAGCATGTTCAGAGAGTCAATGTGTTCCTCAAATGTTTCTGTTGCTATCAGGATATCATCCATGAAATTTGTTATACATGGATTATTCAGAGGGTCCAATAATTTTCTCATCATTCTAGAGAAGACACTAGGCGCATTCTTCAATCCAAATGGCAATCTATTAAACTCATAGTGTCCTTCTGAGGTACTAAAGGCTAGGTATGGTCTAACCTCAGGCTTTACTGGAATCTGATAGTATCCTTTACTCAAATCCACTTTTGAGAAATATTTAGCTTTATTTAGTCTGGCAAACAGCTGATTTGTATCCGGCAATGGATCCACCTGTCCTTCTGTAATAGCATTCAGTCTCCTGTAATCTATACAGAGTCTATGTTCTCCAGAGGGCTTCCTTAAGAGTACCACACCGGAACTATATGAGGATTCACTGTGCGAAATAATTCCTTCCTTCAACAGATAGTCTATCTCTTCCTTCAAGCTTTCTCCTTAGCAAACGGAATCGAATATGGTTTCATACAGACAGGTGTGGGGTCTATCAGTTTCATATCATATTCCAATAGGTTTGTATGCCCTGGTCGGTCTGTTAACACCTATGCATGATTATTTAGAACCTGTTGCACTCTCTCTTTCTGAGTTTTCGTTAAATGTGTACTGATTTTCACCTGTGCTGCAGTCTCACAGGGGTGTAATGGATATTCAAATGATGAAAGTGGTTCCTTTTTCATCTCCATGGCGATGGACAAGGTCAACAAGTGTGTCTCTTCCTGATGTTCTCTTTCCAAATATTTCTTCAGGAGATTCACATGATAGATTTTTTTCTTTCCCCTTCTTATCTATCTTATAATTTGTTCTAGATACCTTCTCTAAAACTGTATATGGACCCTGCCATCCAATTTGTAACTTATTCTGACTCCCGGGCAAAAGAAGCAGTACTTTCTCTCCCACAGCCAAATTTCTGTCTTTCGCCTTCCTGTTATAATAGGCAGCATGTTTCTTCCTGGCTTGTTTCAAATTTTCATTGGCAAGTTTCCAGCCAGTTTTTTAAACGAGTGGTCAGCTCATTCACATATTGGTATGAAGATGTAATGTTTTCCTCTGCCTTTTCATCAGTCCACGTTCTTAACAAAGCTTCGAGTGGACCTTTTATTGGCCTTCCAAACAATAATGTTGCCGGGGCCATACCGGTTGAACTTATGGGGTACCTCCCGATAAGCAAAGAGGGCGGCGTGCAGGTACTGGTCCCATGTATCTGGTTTTTCGTGTGCCAACTTTCTCAGGATCGACATCAATGTGCCGTTAAATCTTTCCACTTGGCCGTTCCCTTGGGGATGATACACACTACAATGGAAGTGTTTGGCCTGGAAGATCCTGAAAACTTCTTCCGTTGGTTTCCCCTTGAACTGAGAGCCATTATCAGTCAAGATTTGATTGGGAATGCCTAACCTTGTGAAAATTGTGAGCAATGCCTCTGCCACATGTTTAGAATCAATCGATGACAGGGCTACAGCCTCTCCCCACATAGAACAAGTGTCCACCAGAGTCAGAATGTAGCTGTTCCTTCTCTTGGTTCGGGTGAGAGGTCCCACAAGATCCACGGCAACTCTCTCAAAGGGTGTTCCCACTATGGGCATTTCCCCCAGAGTTGCTGGTGCAGTCCAATGTTTAGGTGCTACTCGTTGGCACTCTGGACAGGATTTTACATATCGTTTGATATCTTCAGTTATTCCTGGCCAGAAATAGTGACAAGCTATTCGCTGTCCTGTTGCGCTGATTCCCATATGACCACTGAAGGGAATCGCATGCCCTAGTTCCAACACTTTAGTCCTATATGAAGTGGGAAGGACCAGCTGTCCGTGACCATTGGATTCAGATCCAGCCTTCCTATATATCAGTTTGTTCTTCATATAAAAAAACTCTCCCTTGCCTGGAGGTGTATGAGATTTGGGCAACTTCTTGAAACATGGCTTGAGTGTTTTGTCCTCAGCCTGTGCCTTCCTCATCTCATCTGGATGAGTATTTATTGGATTATCCTCCTCCTTTTTTGACTGTGATCTGGTCTGCACTGTTGCCAATATCACAGGTCTCTTGGGATTCCCCAAGAAGACATATCTACACCCCAATATTAGAGGGTAGATTGGCTCATTTATCACTGCTGCTTTTATGATTCCTTCCACATATCGCGTTTTCACTTTTATTCGGGCGACGGGAAGTGTCATGGTAGCTACATCCTTGGTTGCAGTTTGAATCTCCACTGTTTCTGTGGTGTATTGATCGGCCTGCACCAGGTGAGAACTCACAACGGAATCGTAATCTAAACCGGTATCATATAAACACCTTATAGTGACACCATTACAGATGACATCTTCACACACTGGGGGGTGGTATGGTTCCTGTAGTTCTTCAGGTTTGACCTTCTTTTCCTTTTTCCCCGATGTCATAGCAGCACAATGAGGAGGTTTCCTTCTACAATGGTCAGTGTCATGATTGTTCATCTTACAATTTTTACACCACCTTTTTCCTTGGTTGAAAGATTTTCTTTCATCATATTTCCTTTCATCGAATTGTGGGAATTTATTTTTATTTTCATACCGTGGCCTATTAAATTGGTGCTTACCTTTATTTTGATCCTTAGGATCAAATTTATTAAAGTTCTGTGGTGCCCTAAAGTTATCCACTTGTTTCTTTTTATTACCTGTTACCTCTGCTTGAGCTGCTTGATACCTTTCAGCAATATTTAGCAACTCACCCAGCCTCTCTGCACCTTGTTCCATGAGAAACTTTCTCAGGTCTGGAGCCATGGACTCTCTTAATTGCTCTATAAGGACCATTTCCTTAAGATCTTGGGTTTTCCCCAGAGAAGTCCATTTCTCCAAGTATGTCTCTATTCGTGCAGAGAACTGGTGATAGGTTTCACCTGACAGTAGTTTAGCATTCCTAAATTTTTTCCTATAGAATTCTGCATTCTTTTCATACCTTAACAAAAGAGCCTGCTTTAGCATGTCATAATTTTCCTGATCACCTCTGCTCATTTTGGCAAAAACTTCATAAGCTGCCCCACGAAGTCCTTGAGATAACTTTAAGCTCCACCTTTCTCTCTCTAACCCATACGTGGTAGCTAATAGTTCATACCTATTTAGGTAGCTCTCTATATCATCGTCTTTCTCAACAAAATGATCTAAATGAAAATTCATAGCTGAGGTTGAGGCTCCTTGGCTAGCAGTGGCATCAGAGGCAAAGGGACTGGCACCATTTTCAGGAGCATGGCCCTAAAACTCAAACTCCCTTAGTCGTAACTCATGTTCCCTTTGTAATCTCTTCTCCTCCTTTTCTGCTTCCCTCTCTGCAGTCAATTTCTTCTCTTCCCTTTCTGCAGCTAATTTCTTCTCTTCCCTTTCTGCAGCTAATTTCTTCTCTTCCCTTTCTGCAGCTAATTTCTTCTCTTCCCTTTCTGCAGCTAATTTCTTCTCTTCCCTTTCTGCAGCCAATCTTCTGTCTTCTCTTTCTGCCTCCAACTTCTTAGCCTCAGCCTCAATCTGCAACCTCTTAATTTCTTTTTCAGCCTCTAACTTTCTTTCGGCTTCAAACCTTCTTTCTTCGCGTTCAATAAATTTGTCACATTCCGTAGTGACATAGGCAACCATAACTTGCCCATCTAATCCTAACTCTTTTGCAGTCTGAACAGCAGCAGATCGAAACTTGGCCAGGTCCGCCATTGTCTATCAGGTAAATTTATACAATGTCTAACCAACAATTTAATCTCTAAATATATATCTAATGGACAACACAGGCACCGTGAGCTCAACCTTATTTAATTTCACCCAAGGATACCTTTTAATTCTTATATTCCCTGAAGTGAATTACCCCCAATATTTTTAATAGGGAAAGATTCAAAATCCCAAGAGCGAGACCCCAATATATGTGGTGAAGTGGGATGTTATAAATATTTATAGGGGACTTAGTGTACTGACTGAGATCAGCTGTGAAGGTATCTATATCTAATAAGAGTGGTGTATTATAGATAACCTTACTTGCTGCCACATATATGTATATCTCAGTCAGAATTATTCTGGAATAGTGTGATGACTACGTTGTATGTCTAGGGTATGTGTATGATGAAGTGTAAGTCATAACAACAACAGACAGATAAACAATTTAATTTATTCCACCACACTTGACAACACTGTGACACTCACATACATATAACACTCTAAAGGATATCTTAAAGGAGTCACTGATAACTTTTCAAATAACAATATGTATTCATTGCTGTTATGAATGAATATGTGTCCTGATTCAAATACAAAGGGAACCAGGAATCACAATCAATTTTAATTACAAGTTATATGTACAGAATTTCTCAATATGAATATTGTAGTGACATATATTATTAAAGTATCCTATGTGTGTCAGTTGTGTAGTAGTAATATGAGGTAATACTGGTTTTGTTTTGTTCAAGCTCTGTTGGTATTTGTCCTCATGACTTCAATAGTTTGTCTTTATGGGAGCTAGTATTGGAGATGTTCTCAGTTCCTGTTATTAAAACAATTTACTTCCCCTCTTAAGTTTATGTTACAATATTATTTTAAGATGGGGGTACATAATTTTGAGCTCAGCTGGCCACATCAGCTTATCTTGCGTGATGGCGGCAGGAAAAGACTCCTCTGCTCGATTTCTCCCCTGTGCTCTGGAGACACCTCACTGATAGCTAAATGGACCAAGGAGTATGCTGTCCGACTCTGGATTCAGCAAAGCTCTGACCAGGTGCTGCTCAATACCATCAAGACCTCGGTCCCTGAAAACAAGAAGGATGTACCTTCTACTTCATAACTAATTGATACTCTCTTTTTACACTGAGCACAATACATCACAAACATTGAGTTCAGAGCGTTAGGCCAACTGTCAGCTTCATCTGAAATACTTTATACCAGTATTAACCTCCTTAATGGTTACTACGCCTCTGCACTTCCAGCATTATTTCTGTCTAATCAATAATCTAGGTGTCAGTGTACTGTTTGGCCATTCCATGCAGTTTTACTTTCCTCCGACACCTTCTGTTCAGGCTGGAGCATTATAGGCTTTACATCATGTTTGCTACTAAACTACACATATATACAGGCATAAATTAACAATTCACATTCAATTTTCATTAAAAGATACTGAATGTTTCAAGCTTACCACAATTCATGGAAACAAACACAGATACGTTGATTAGCAATGAATTCTGGCACAAAATACTGGCACAAATTCCCATCTGCTTATGTTCCAGGCTTTTATTTTAGCAAAAATGTGAGCTGGCTTCAACGCACTGTTGCTTTATCAAGCTTATTTGAACTAGTGGTCTCGAACTAACGCTCCTAAGTGAGTATATCAGCGAGTCTAGCCAATGGAGCCACGTTTCGACAAGGGTTTGAAAAAATTTTAACTTCCTACGTCTCCCCTAACAACCAAGGATAGCATTTATAGCCCGACCAATCGTGTTCAGTCTTATATTTGTTGCGCTCCAATCAATTTGGAGTTTACATGGTAGGCTATTTCTGTACGTAAGGTTTTTTCAAACACGTTATAAAAAAATTTTATGAGCAGAAATGATTTTATGCTGTCAGGCATCCCCAATATTTTATTTTGGTTATAACTTGTTAATTCCTAGACTATTTGCGTAACGTTTTACATATTCTTTGTCAGCAAACCCTAAGGAACCCAATTAAACAAATTTAAAAGAGCTAAGTGGCTGCGTTCAAAATATGCAATTTCTTCTACCTCCTGTTTCGAAGATGTGCTGTCTGGGTACTGTAATGTTTTCAAACGTAAACCCATCTATTGTCATCTTTCCTTATAAGCGTTTTTCAGGATTTAAAAACCTAACTCTGGGAAGGGTAGTGAATTTATCACTGTCCGTCTGAAAAAAAAATTAGTGCATGTGGCCTTACACGCGTGATAGTAGTAATTGTGTATCGCGCGACGCGTGTTGCATGCGTTCCTGATTTTCAGCCCTCCCTCTCTCTTTATCCTTTAGTCCATCTGTTCGTTCGTTCCGCCGTGTATAAAATGGAATGAATGAAATATTTAAATTAGGTCATTGATCCGCTGGGTATCTCAATGTTTTTCCAAGAAATACAGCACACGTTTCATTGAAGAACGCGGGTAATAATATAGTAGGCTTTTACTATCAACGTGAAAGCGTTACAATTTGCCGACGAAGTAGAAAAGAAGGGGGATTTCGAGTACTGTCATTGTGACAGCACTGTTCTTTACCATTCTTCTTCCTTTATTTATTATATGTATTTATTAGGCTTTATATTTACTTGATAATTTATATATGTGGATTAGAATATTCCACGACACCCATGTGGTGACATGTCTGTTTGAACAGCGATCTACCCATGAAAATGCTAAACACTATTGTCCAGCCGGCTCCTTCAACAATAATCAATATACCAAGGTGGTATGTCTGACAATATGCACAGGGGCAAATAGATATCAAAGAAGTTGTTTGGTTTGGTTTGAAGGATTATCTTCATTGCACACGCACTACTCCAAAGAAGTTGTACCATGCCCATGTGTGTTTCACCAGGTTTCTCACAAAGCAATCTGTGGTCGGCAGGATCACGCCAGTTGTCAGAAAAAGTCAAAAGCGTGTTAAAGTCCAGTGGTGATTAAAAGATTAACTTTAGCAGCGATGAAAGAGCGAATATTGTTGAAAATGCAATAACGGACGATGGTGAAAAAGAAAGTGATATGACTTGGCGCTCGTTTATCACATAGTCACATATACCAATTTTCCTTAAATATATTAAATCCACTATTATTCTCCGTTGAGCAGTCGTCAATTTCTTGTTATCTCTCTCTCTCTCTCTCTTGCTCTCTCTCTCACTCACTCTCTCTCCCCGTGTCTTTTGCTCCATGCCTCACTGTTGCTCACTCCCATTCCAACTTCATTTACGCGCGTGCTTCATATTATGATCCTTTCCCAGCTTAGGACGTTTCTGAAGGATATCCCCACGAATGCACAAGAGTTGTTTGAATAGTTTCCGTTTCACAAATCTAGACGTCCCAAAGCATGGAAATTATGTTTAAACTAGCAATAACCCGTCAACATTGACATGTTATTAATGATTAATTATTGTGTGTTGTTTCTGTAACATGTATTACAGACGGTACTATCACAACTGTGGTCATTTCAATGCAGGCGACCGTCATTAGATATTTGTAGTGAAAATTATATAGATGTATAAATATGAAGACATGTAGTAACCTTACCTAAATGACACGTGGAGCAGTGATAATGATCTAATGGACCGTAAATTGACTAAATAACTACCATTACGTTTATGACAACATGTCTCGTAATTCTTCGTGCATCTTTTAAAATCTTGCCCTGCTCGACTTACTGCCTCTGAGAACAACGTTTGAAGTTTGACGAAACTCCACTTCATCATCATCTCATCTCAGCCCGTAACCCGTCATGGGTCGTAGGGGTGCCATGATGGAAGCATCAGCAGACAGGGTCCTCCACTGCTCTCTATTCTCAGCAATGCGTACAAGTGTGGAGAAACCGTGTCCTGCCCATTCTTTGATGTTATCAGCCCAGGATTTTCTTTGCCTTCCTCTTCTCCGTTTACCTTCGACTGTTCCCTGGAGGATCGTTTTCGAAAGCGAGTCATGACGAGTTACATGCCCAAACCAGGCAAGCTTTCGACGTTTCACTATTGACAAAAGTGGTTCTTGATGGCTTGCATAGGTGTTTATCTTCTCTCTAACATAGACATTTGTTTTGTGCTCTTTATAGCAAATGCGCAAAATTCTTCTATAACATTTATGCTCGAAAGCCTGAATCCTTTGCTCCGTATCTGCAGTGAGTGTCCAGCCCTCACACCCATACAAGAGAATAGATAATACAAGTGATTTGTATAATTTGATCTTCACAGGAAAACTGATGTTACTTTTCCAGATCACATTCAACCTTGTCATGGCAGCTGAGGCCATCTCAAGTCTTGTCTTGATTTCTTTATTTGATCTTCCATCACTACATATAGTGGACCCGAGATATTTAAAGGTGTTAACTTCTTCTAACGTTTGCCCATTTAACGTAATGTTTGTCGGAACATGTTTCTTATGCCTATTCACCAATATCTTGCTTTTTTCTATATTAATTTCCATCCCATATGTTCTTGTTACTTTCTCCAGTCTAGAGGTAAGGTCTTGAAGTTCTGATTCTGTTCCAGCTATCAGATCAATATCATCAGCAAAACGTAGATTACACAGAGGTCGGCCTCCAATCGATATGGTTGATTTATAATCGTAGAGAGCCTCCTGCATAATATGTTCTAGATAAATGTTAAAGAGCACTGGTGACAGGATACATCCCTGGCGAACTCCTACAGTTGTTTTGAAAAATTCTCCAATGTCATTGCTTGCAAAAACAGCACTGCTTGCGTCCTTGTATAGTGATTCAATGATATCTATGATGTTGGTATCAAAATTGAATTTTCTCATTATTTGCCATAAACCTTCATGCCAGACTCGATCGAAGGCTTTAGTGAAATCGATGAAGTTATGGTATAAATCATGTTGATGCTGGAGATGTTTTTCGATCAGTAATCTAATATTGAAGATTTGTTCTGAGGTACTTCTTTTTGGTCTAAAGCCAGCCTGTTCTTCTGACAAGATTTCTTCTGATTTCTGTTTTATTCTGTTCAAAAGTATCCTTAACATCACCTTACTTGGATGACTAATAAGGCTAATGGTTCTGTAGTTCTTGCACATTTTTAGATTTCCTTTCTTTGGAAGCGGTATTACTAATGACTGCGTCCATTATTTTGGCCATTTTTTTTGTACTCCATATCTTCTGGCAAATTGTTGTCATGATTTTTACTATATCTGGTCCTCCATATTTCAAGAGCTCTGCTGGTATATTATCCACACCCGGTGACTTCCCTCCTTTCATCGAACATATAGCCTCTTCCACTTCTTCCCGTCTTATTGCTGCATTTCCGAATTCTCTGTTTTCGCACTTAATGTTGTTTAATATGCCTAAGTCAGTGTCAAGTTTACAGTTAAATAATTCTTTACAATATTCTGTCCACCTTCTCATTACAGCTGTTTTTTCATTGAGCAGAGCCCCATTGCTATCTTCTATGACAGTTACCCTGGGCTGTTGGGGTTTTGATAGTCTTCTTAATGTGTCAAAAACTGCCTTGCTGTTACCTTTTATTAGCCCCGTATTAATGGACTCACATTGATCAGCTACCCATTTTTCTTTGGCCTGTTTCATTTTCTTCCTAATATTTTTATTCACCATACTGTATTGCCATGCTGCTTCAGGAACCTCTTTCTTAACCTTTTTCATTTCTCGCCGTGTATCACATAACTTCAGAATTTCATCTGTAACCCATGGTTTGTTTATTTTCTTTCTTTTACCAAGTATTTCTGTTGCTGATTCAATGAGCACGTCTTTCATGTTCTCTGTGATTGAGTTGATATCATCCTCCAAAAAGTTGAGAGCTGCGAATTTTCCTCCAACAGTTGCCTCAAAGATTCCCGCGATTTCTGGATCTTTCAATTTGTCTAAATTGAATCTTAACTGAGAACATCTGTTTTGATTATAGTTCTTTTTGAGTTTAAGCTTGAGCGTCATCAATACCATGTCGTGATCACTACCAATGTCGGCGCCAGGAAAAGTCCTAGTCTTGGCTTTATTAATGCTGGACTTGAATCTTTTGGATACAAGAATAAAATCAATTTGGTTATGTATCTCAGTTTTTGGGGCATGCCACGTTGTTCTTCTTGATAACTTATGAGGAAATAGTGTATTTCATCTACTGTTTATCAATCGTGTTATTGGCTTCTTTCCATAATCAAACTGTTCATGCACACCTACTTTTGCTCACTTTTTATATTTTCGGGAGAGTACATATAAGGAGAAACAATACAATTGTTGTCTAACTTTCAACCACAGTTTCATACCCTTAGCTGTGGGTGAAAGTTAATGTACTCTCTCGAAAATAGAAAAAGTACGCAAATGACGGTGTGCAAAATGTGACTGAGTGATCGACCGAAGTAGTCAAACGGGTATTATGGTATTGAATGTGCATGCTCTGAATAGCCAGGTGGGGATATTGTTGTCTGTCCCCTAAATATGTAGAGTTGTTTATTCTTGGTACTAGGTGATGTTAAAATCGAAAATAACAATTTCCTTTGCAATAATTATC
Source organism: Oreohelix idahoensis (assembly GCA_024509875.1). Lineage (NCBI taxonomy): Eukaryota > Metazoa > Mollusca > Gastropoda > Stylommatophora > Oreohelicidae > Oreohelix > Oreohelix idahoensis. The sequence goes on along the minus strand of JAMPIV010011796.1, from coordinate 54,763 downwards.
ACGACACCCATACAACAGCTGGATGTGACAGATGTGTTTTCTCAGACTGACGTATGTGAAAACTTAGATAAGCGAAGAAGGGCTTAATGTTATGTTGATAGTATCGACCTAGAACGAACTAATAAAATCTACCACATACATCAATACTAAAATCATTCAGCACATTGCACAACCAAAAAAAAAAATACACTCAAATTTATAATTTTAATGTTATTGTATTTTCTTTTCAATTGTATTTGTTATTTAATTTTTTACTAGATGCTAGACATTTTTTTAGAAAAAAATATTTACAATAAAACGGATATTTGTATAACTTCCAATAACAATAACGTTCTTATCAATTATAATTTCTAATTTCGTACACGTGTATCACTTAAATATTGATGTATCGTTCGTTCAATCTTGACAATGAAAAACGAACACACTGATTCTGCATGAAATTAACTTCTGCTTTATACTTCATTAGACACTTATGGATAAAATATATGATAAGCGCTTAATTAAGCGCCGCACTTTTTTTGTCAATTTGATGTTACATTTTTTGACTGCAAACTATAAACTCCTTGACAAATTATTTTTGGGTTTTTAGTGCATTAAAAGCCTGTGTTTAAAATATCTTTTTTTTTTATATTTTTTATTTACTCTACATGTTCAGTATTTCATTTTAAGTAATTGAAAACTCTTCTCAATTCGGAACACGGTTAGAGTTTTTAATTAACAAAATAATACTGTTGCCACATTTTCAAATCCTATTACTCTCGCTTTGGCCCTAAAACTTCGGTAGACCAAACGCTTTCAAACAGCTGTCTCCAATCCGTCGTTGCATTAGTATTCTATTGCAGTTCTTTGAAGTATCTAGATATTTTTTTCTAAATCTGTAACTACCAGTGAACTATATATTGGAACCGATGATTGTTCTTTCGCAACGAAAGATCGATGTTGCGGCTTCCTAACTCAGTACTGAAAGAGTTAAATTTCCAATTTTCGTCTCCTTGCGTTTTTGAGTTCTCTTTTATTTACAACAACAACAACAACAAAACACGTGGCGATCAAAGATTGCCTTGTGATACTAGAAGATAAATATCTTAGTGCGTTATCTATAGCCACATACATCGTGTACTTGCTTCTGGGCCTTCTTTTACTTCATTGCTTTTCAGTTCGCTCCTTGTTGAGCCCACGCCTTCAACAAATAAATGCCAAGCCTTCCTGTTGTGCATTGTCTGTTCTAGGTCTTTCCATTTCTTTATCTCTTGTATGTCTTTGTTCGTCTGTTTTTTGTTTTTCCTCTATTTTCTCTTACCACGCGGATCTCTAGAATAAGAACAATCTTTTAATGCTATCAAGTGATATTTCTTAGTGAGTATATTATCCAACGCCAGCCTCTTCTCCCCACATTTTGTTCCACTGGTGTGTCTAGTTCTTTCCATCAGTTCCACATTAGTGTTCGTGTCATTCCAATTCACTTATTATATTCGGCACAAGTACTCATTCATAAACGGCTTTATCTTTCTGATCTTTTTGTTGTTCTTTATGGTTCATAGCTATACAATTGGGGCGTGTTCATTATATCAGGGAATAGTCACGCCAAAGTGGCCCAACATCAGGATTCCCATTGGGACTGAACATCAACCTAAAGAAGACAGAGGTCATGACACCCAACGTAATGAATCCTGATCCCATAAAAAAAAGGAACTAAAAGCTGGAACAAATAAAAACATTTACGTATATAGGAAGCATAGTAACAGCAGACAGTGGAACACGCAAAAACATCAGTGATGAATCAATAAAGCCGGAACAGCCTTTGCAAATCTAAACAACATTTGGAAATCTTATCAGTACAGCACAAACACCAAATTAAGATTATACGAGAGCTGCATACTTTCTGTACATTTGTGTGGCGCGGAGTGATGGAGAGTAACAGAAAAGGAAATGTCCAAATTATCTTTTTTCCACACAACCTGCCTAAGGAAAATTCTTCGATTTTTTCATCTCCAATCAGGAACTGCTTACACGATACAGTCATTAAAGCATGCACACAATCGCTGCGGGCAGACGATGGAACTGAGTTGGCCATGACCTCAGAAGGGATCCTGACACCATCACCAGAGCTACTATGCTATGGACCACAGAACGACGGCGAAAGAGAGGCAGACCAAAGACAAACGTTAGGAGAACAGTGGAGGCTGCGATGCAAGGCTTGAACTAGAGTTGGGGCTACGCACGAAGGACGGCCAACGATCGAGCAAAATGAGGATATTTTGTGGCTGCCCTACAAGACTCCACTAGGCGTGGTGGCCACTGACTGCAGAATCAGGAATCCACCTGTATTGAAACGTGTTGAGAACCGAGCATTGCAAACTAGGCTTGTGGGAATCACTTGAGCCCTCAGACTTGATTTCAACTTCTACATGGCTAACTGCTTGCAGACGGATCTCACAATACATTTACAACAAGCACATGGGAATAGAAGGTGGTTCTGTGTAAGATGTCATGATTCCTTGGAATAGTCAGGGCACATAATTTTAACCTTGCATATATGAAGAGTCCCATGAATCGTGTGGATTGAATAGTATGCCGTCACTCTTTCCCTTCTGGCGTAAAACCTTATGTAAAGGATCCCGTTACATGCCCATTGAGGCATATTGGGAATATGGTGTTAGGCCCATCTGTTCTTGACCATACGACACACGAGGGGTGATGTGGTCAGTATAATGCTGCCTGCCTTTAACCTTCCAAGAGTTGCTCTGATACCAAATTGACGAGGATGGGTCGACCCTGGAGCCGTCTGTGGTCTAGAAAATCCCACCTCAACTGGGGATCGAACCATAGACCGCAAATCTATGAAGACAGTGTAATAACCACTGGCCTACCGCGGCTCGTAAAACCGTCTGTGAGTATCCCTTTAAATTCATGCCAAGCCAGATAGAATGCCCTGCAGGCAAACTGAAACTAATGACTCCAAGTCAACACGGTTTAACAGAGAAAAAAAAGCCACATAAAAATCCTAGATCTACAATTTAAATAAAGTCAAGGCTATTAGCATAACCTTGGCTTAATAAGAGCGACAAGCACAATAGTTCTAGTTCAGCAGCAACAACAACTGTTCTCATCTTTGTAACATCGTGCTCAAAATACTACCCAGTATAAAGAAAGTAACTACGATTTTAGGGAGTTTTTCTGTTGTGTAGTCAGCTAGTGTGTATACCTGGTCTGTTAAAGTTATGGTATTGCCAACGTGCCTAAGAACAACAGCGATAGTTGAAGACCCAAGACCCGTCTCGAGGTCAGTATCAGCCCATAAACTATTTACGAAGTCAATTCAGCGGCTAGTCCACGTTTTGCGAATGTCCTTTGAGCGACGTGTTTCGTACTCAAGGCCGGTTTAAAGGCAGAGTGACCTAGGCCATGGACACTTTAAGTGAAAGAGGGCGATTAAAAACAAAAAAAAAATTACGTCAAACAACTCGACTTATTTTCGGTTCTTTGTCCAGGCTGTAGTGCGCTATGTAAATATTTTATAAGAAAACAATAAATCAAAGTGTGATATACTTATAACACTGTATTTTTAGTAGTTGTAGAGTTCTGTATTTTGACAGTAATAACCAACTACCGATCTGCTAGTTTATTTACAAATTTTACTTAATGTCTCACGAGAGTTTAATCAACCTTCGCTGGGAAAAAGTTCAGGAGAGAGGGCGCATGTAAAACAGCTCTCCCTGGGCGCCGAATACCCAAGTGCCGACTCTGCCCACACTCAAAATAATTATTTTATTGTCGTCATTATCGTCGCCATCCCCATTTGCCCCTTATAGAGCATGGAGACACTACAGCAACTGTTGCCATGGAGACATTACAGCAACAGTTGCCTTGTGGGAAGCCTACACCAAAGCTATAATTACCCTGGCAGTAGTTTGTTTCTGTAGCAATGTGTTTTATATGATGACGTTGTCAGCCTCATGTACAACCTCATATTAGTTATCTTTTACGACATGCTCGAGGGAAAAGTAGTCCTACTATCTCCACCCCCCTCATCCCCAGAACTACACAGGCTCATATGATCGTACTTCAGCAATTTTTCCCCTTCACCAGTGGCATTTGGGCTTTCAGCCCTTCGGCCCAATGACATGTCATTGCGAGGCTGGGGAGCCTGTGGAATTTCCTTCCAACCCGGTCAGGAGCTTCGCTCCTTCCTATCCACAGAGGGTTTATCTCAGGAGCCGTTCAGGTTATTCGGTCAAAATCCCGGTCGATGACACTCTTTCAAATGCACACGCCCGGGCTTGAACCGTGAACACCTGATCGCCAGCGCAACGTGGTAACCATTACACCAGCGCGGCTCCCTACTGAGTTCTTAAGGTTGTGGCACAGCCAGGTGTCTGAGTCTCTGTTTCGGGATTCTAGATTAGATTTTACCAGGAACACTGAGAAGGGATACACTTCTACGATTTCACCATTGTCGGCTGTCACCCTTTTTGAATATGGGTATTATGATGGCAATCTCCCAATCCTTTAGTATGGTCTTGTTGTACCAAGCTGCCTGTAGGATCCTTAAGGGTAATAGGTCGCCTGCTGATCTCATATACTTAACCATTTCTGGTGTTGTACCATCATGCCCTGCTGCTTTCCCCATCTTGATTTTCTCCAGTGCTGCCTTCAGTTCTTCCATCTTTATGTCATCTTCGCCACTATTGGTTCCTCTTATGTTCTAGTGGTTATCATTTCTATATATATGCACGTAACTAAACTGTATGTTTTATGTGCTATGTACATATAGATGGATGGGTTGACAAAGGTGTTAGAACGTTGCCTCTCGAGCTAAAGTTTCCAATTTTAAACATTGGTAACAGCACGCTCCAGTTAACCCAGGTGTAAATGGGAATCTCACTCTTATCTTTAGATAGAAACGGTAAAGGCATCGAGGAAGGGAATCGGCAACCCCACGTTATAAAGCTTGACATAATATAGCGAATTCTCAAATACTACACTCTCCTACATGAGTATTTTCTATACGTCTACATAAATGTATGAATGTGTGTCTAATGGTAGTATTATATGCATTTATATGTTTGTATCTGTTTATGTTGCAACATAAAGATCCGGGGTGGGGGGAGGGGGATTAATAGGTGACACAGAAAGAATCGAATCACTGCTACCCCAAGAATATCGTAAAATGAGATTAATGTGAGGTTCTGAATGTGACAAGCATGTCGTAAAATGAGATTAATGTGAGGTTCTAAATGTGCCAAGCATGTTGTAAAATGAGTGTTACGCACATAATTTTTTCCAAAGACATTGTATAATTATTTTCTAAAGACATTGTATAATTAACTTGTCTGAATTGTACACTTTAATTTTTTTGCGGTCAAAGCTAAATAACCCTTGTTTGACTGTGAGTACTTTTTTCAATGATGGTTACCTTCTCTTGTGACGGGACGCGTCGGTCCATTTTTTGAACGATGTGTGGTCATTCTCCTTATATGGTAGTATCGGTCAACTGTTTCTTGGAATGATTGAAACCAGTGTTGAGGTTTTTATTCCTGTCCATATAAGGCGCGATTTATTACAAATCTTTATCTGGAATGTCTCCTACATCGTCTCGTTTTGATTCTTACTCAGGTGTATGCGTTCTGCGCATGTCCGAACGTTAGATGTGCTTGAGAAGCCTTCCTGTCGGGGAGTCTATGAAAGTTGTGAAGCAGGGAGGACGCTTTTTGCGTCTGTGATTTTTTGATAGGGAATTAGGAGTCCATTTGTGAGTTAGTTAAGCTTACAAGATCCTTCCCTTGATGATTCAAAACGCCTGGAGGCGTGTGTTTTTGTGGTGTTGATTTCGATACAAGGTCATACCCCATTTATGTTTCAAATCTGTAATCTAACTTTATGTTGACAATGGTCGATCTCTGCTCACTTATGAATTACAGAAAGAGAGGTTCTTCTACTAGAAGTCACGCCCCAGGTATCTTCATACCTGAGATTAATATGTACACGGGTCATACTTAGCCCGAAGGATAGTTCTATGTTCTATGAACGTCGCTATGTCAGCGATTGCACCTACGTCGAGGTTAGACTTAGGAATGCCTGTAAAGGTCAGCTTGACCTATACTCCTGGAACACCATCCTCGTGCGACTTATGATTAGACTCATTTAGCACATCTGTAGTGAAATTGACAGAGATACAACGGTAAAATACTCCAAAGATAACATTTAAGGATAAAAAACATAATGCGTAGGCTGCTGATGTACATGATCGCCTAGACCGCGGGTCATCACCCTCCATAAATTTGACTTGCTAGACAGGAGGGGAACGGAGGATCAAAAAGGAAAAAATATGACTGGAAAGATTGCGTAGCAAGGCTAAGGAGACGCAATTGGGGGGGGGGGGGGGGGGGGGGTGGGGGGTGGGGGGGGGGGGAGGGGGGTGGAGGAAAGTAAAAAATTCAAGTCCCCCAAATTGACACGAGGTACGGAATTGGACGTTTTGCGATACCAAGCCTTGATTTAAATTCAGCGGCTAAAACGCAGATGTTAGGAATATTACAAAAATTTAAAAAGTAATTTTTCTTAATATTAATGTTAGGAATATAAAAATTAGCTGGCCGGATGGCCTATTCTGAGCCGTGAACTAATATGTTCTTAATTTTACAAACGGATAGATAATATTGAAGATAATGACAAAAGACAGTGTAGTTCACATCATCGCTAGACTATATTGAATCTAAAAGTGTCACAATTTGCACACAAAAACACGACCTTGGGAACAGGTGTTCAAAGTTACTTATTATGGAGGAGAGGGTTTTTGAGCGGTAGCTGTGTCTAAATATAACTTTTTACGACAAAATTTTAAGGGGGGAGAAAGGTTGCTTCAAAAATCAAGCACATTTTTTTTAGAAACACAAGTAGAGACGGACAGACTAACAGATAACCATCCATACTTGACTGAAGCATGACTGAAATGACTTTAGTGTAGAAATTTGAAATTAAAAATAAACCTCGGCAGTGATTGGCCACAGACAATCATATCATTAGCGCTCAGAGCGCATTTGGGGTCATTCTTCAATAATTGTTCAGTGTTAGACACAGATTTTAAAGTGTGGTGTTTTCCCATATGAAAGACAGTGAATAAATTTAGGGACGCCATACTATAGCCAGCAGCTCAGCTGAGTTTTGCTAGCAATTCTGTGTTATGTATTCATAATCTGGTAAGATTGAAATTATTTCTTTATATATTTTGAATATTGTTTCATGTTCGAGTGATTTGATACTGCCATATCAAAATCTAGCCTTACAAACAAGTAGGGAGTTGCTCTAGACCCCCCGCCCAAGTCAGGGTCTAGGGACCAACAAGGTACATAAACTACAGCAAGGATTATGCAAGATATATCAAGCGTTGAAACAGATTACCTATCTTCTTTTAGGGCCGACAACTAATAAATATTTTTCAGAATCTATAGTCTGGGAGGATCTATCTGATGTAGACCCACCATGGTAACTGTGCTGTTTGGTCAGAGAGATCTGACCTGTCTGTATGATGTGGTTGTTGTGTCAGTGTGGTGTCCAGACGTGGGTATAGAATAGATTTTGACACATAGCCCATACTTTGATTGCAGAGCTGTGAGTTTCTATCGACAACAAAGCAGAGTCTATTCGGTGGGTGACTTTACTCGAGTGTATCTGTGCAGTTCTTGTGACAGAGACCACCATTATTGTCCGCCAGCACGGAGAGGTGGGACCGCAAGTTTTCAGCACCAGAGCTACAAAAAGATGAGTGAGCCTCTGGTCTGCTGGACATTCACCAACTATTGGTAGTGACTAATATCCCCATAAAAATTCCCACCTTTCTCTGGACACTGTGTAGTCAATATAGACAGGTGTGATGAGGCCACCCCCAACAGCACAAACAGTAACTATCCTCCCAAGTAGATGACTACTAGAACATGTTAATAAAACTAACTAGTCTAGTACTTAAATATGTACACTCTTGAATTTATTATGTAACATTCCATGCATACTTTTCATAAATTTTTAAATCCTTCTTTTAAAACAAGTTCTGGTCACATAAAACTTGATCCAGAACCAATAAATGTAATATAATTATATCAAAAATTTTATACACGTGAGTTAGTTCAGTGTATTTTAACACTTGTTAATCTTATTAGTCTTCTTAAATATCTGTGGGTGTATTTATAACTAACACACCACATTACACATCATTACCCTAGACACTTTACGTAGCCACATTCATTAAGAAAAAAAAAATTAAGTGTGAGGTCGTAGTGGTAGCAAGAAAGGCCTTCTGACAATTCTCAACTACATTTTATCTCAGGAGCCTTCACAGCTGGCCTCATACAATGTACATGTAGTAATAACACCATCATACAATACCATCAACACCACTACAACATCTGATCAGTGAGAGGAGTATTGATGCACTTTTGTAATATTGGAGCCAACAGTATAATCCCCTTTGCGCCATATCATTTTATGAATATATGCCAGATGCATTGATGAACATAACTTATGCTGAATCTCGTGAACTGTCATGACTATGGTTTATTGTGAAATGGATGTACAGTTACCTGTCTTGTGGCGTCAGAAAATAAACGATGGAAAACGTCAGTAGCAGTTTACACCTTTATATTACTTTTCATGTCATACCACATATGTTGTGAACCTGTGACACCACATCACCCACACTCACAGCAATCAACAACAAACCAGGCAAGACACCTCACACTTCAACCTATTATATCCCTGGTGTCTATAGGGGTGGTACTCTACTGGGCTGCTGATCATCAACGACTTTGGTCTGATACCTGTTACGTCCCTAGTGGCCAGATTTGTGCTCTATCATCTTTAGTGGCCAGTAGTCAGCCTAAATCCACCCTTATCAATGAGATTAATGTGAGTTTCTGAATGTGCCAAGCATGTCGTAAAATGAGATTATAGTGAGGTTCTGAATGTGCCAAGCATATCGTAAAATGAGATTAATGTGAGGTTCTGAATGTGCCAAGCATATCGTAAAATGAGATTAATGTGAGGTTCTGAATGTGCCAAGCATGTCGTAAAATGAGATTAATGTGAGGTTCTGAATGTGCCAAGCATGTCGTAAAATGAGATTAATGTGAGGTTCTGAATGTGCCAAGCATGTCGTAAAATGAGATGAATGTGAGGTTCTGAATAGGACTATCACAAAACAACAGCAGATGGGGCACGAGTTTTAGCTCTGACTTCCTGCAAGGAGGGTCAGTTGTGGTGGTGAGTCTAAGCTCCGACAGGAGCTAAAGAGGACATGAGTATATGTGTGTGTGCGTGTGTGTGTGTGTGTGTACATATATGCATGAATGAGTAGATGCTGATGTCATTGGCGCGATTGCGACTTGAAGCCGGTGTATTTTGTAATTATGTAATTACCCGTGTAATTGTAGGATCGTACGGTATAATAAAGGTATAATGTGAAACGAAAACATCCGTACTTAAATTACTGTAGATTTTTCCACTTACTTTACTTTCTTTTTTTTTCGGTCAGCGAAGCGTAGTGGGGAGCTGAAGTGTACGTTCCTGAGCCTTTTTTAACGTGACAAAACAACGCCCACTTGAAAGCATACAGACAGAATATCATAAAGATACATTGCACAAAAAACAAGAAATTTCCATCTTAGTTTTTAAATATCTGACATTGGACACGTAATCCTTGTGTGACCGTGCCTGTGGTTGTTATAGCAAGACTGGTCCAAAAGGCACCAATTAGACTAAGTGTCACAGTGCAGGGTCTTCTTTTAATAGCAAACTACTAGGTGACTGAGGCAGGCCTAGTTATTGCCTATTCAACTTGTTAGTCTAGTTCTTCGGCTTATCATCCAAGTGAGTTTATCTCTTTTACTGGCCCCTTTCTGCCAGAGGTGGAAATTCTTGGATGAGATGATTTGGTTCTTTTACACTCCCATGGACTCGTTCTTCCCTCCTAGATGTTATATGGCGACTGGATCGTATATTGGCGTACTCTGATTTTTCCTTATTATTGTGCTATTTTCCTATTCTTCCACACCCTTTTAATAATCAACTCAACTTGTGTGGAGAAAGTTCACCTGATAATAAGTTTATTTACAATACACAGGTTCCAACATTTTCAATTGTAGATGTTTCAACTACTCCATATCTTTCCATATATCCTGCCCTTAAATCACTTTATGTTCCAACCAGGTTATTATTTATTGTCTTTACTACCGACTCTTGCCTATATATATATATATATCTAGACTGCTCTCCATTTATCTTCCTTTCCTATCTCTGTCATATCCCTTAAATCTCCAGACCTGTCAAACCTAATTCTAAAATGGCATCAATCGCTATACATGATTTATATATATAATATCAAATACTGTCAAGTACTGCTGCAGTGGCCTTCTCATACTTACTCGTCAAATGAGTGAGAGAGCACCTAAATGTTCCCATTAATTGTTAAGTTCATCAATATCTTCTCTTTCCTCTGCTTTACTGTTCCTTCAGAGGGAGAGCATGTCTTATCTCATGGGTATCAATGTTGCAAAGAAAACCTTTATTCATTTATTCATGCCAGTGACGATACCTCGTCTAATTTACACAACAGCCTATCTGGCAATCAGCAAATTACAATGTTGTTCACTTTATACTCTCTTTAGTCGTGCTTGTTTTAAATGTACTTTCTGGTTGCTCGCCCCTTGAAATGTGAGCATCATCAACCTCTTGAGAAAATAATTTGCCTGAAAAGTCTATAAAATATTTCAAGAGTTCTCTTACCGTAATATGCGAATTCCAGCACCTATCGCAATTCCTACTATTCTTCTTCTTCTTCTTCCGTCCTTAGCCACCGACCGTCAAAGCAGTCAGTGGCCATTACGCCTAGTGGCGTCTTAGGGCAACAGCAGATAGGTTTTCTTTGCCATTGTTTCCCATCACGCCTGGTGGCGTCTTTAGGGCAACGGCAAATCAACCCATTTGCTGTTGTTTCTGTAATCAAAGTGACTGGCAAACGGGTGATCAGCCCGTAGACCAATTCCTACTATTCACCCCTATGCTAATCCTATATGTTCAGCACAGTTTGTTAACCACAAATTAAGCTATTCTCCAGAATTTCTACCGCTAATAGATCTAAGTCTAGCTACTTCATCTGGGTAACCTCCTGTCAACCACAGGTTTTCATTCTCTTGAGAGCCCAGCAAGGCACGTCTCGCCTCGTCAACTTTTCTGGTAGGACTAACTTCTTTTTGTCCTTCAATTCATTCCCATGATCCGTTATCTGTTTTCCAGTCAATACGATTGGTCCATTGTTCAGTTCACTCACCGATCACAGAGATTTGGTAAACACTTGCTTGGTTGTAGCGCGACACGCCCACGCGACACCCACACACACACCAGCGCAAGGTCAGCGCTGCGGTCTTTCTTTGAAGTTGGTAGACAGCGGAAATGTGACTTACGGTTAAAAGCCATACAGTATTACTGAAGAATGAGGAAATAGCTATATAGGAATGTATGGCCGACTTTAAAAGTTTGCATTTACTGGACATTAAATTATTCACTACAGGAGAACGCATGGTTGGAATAATATTAAATAAATATAACTCAACAAAGGAGATAGGCTAGGAATTATATCCAAAAGGATATTATTCAAATATAAATAGTTTTAAAGATAATTAATATTTTTCACCTTCATCACATCGGCTAAAAGTTAGCTAATAATCTTTAAAAATTTATTACACTAACAAGCCTCAACGGAATTGTATAAAACTTATATGTAATGAAAGCCCCATATGGGGAAAAGGAAATGATATATAGGAAGGAAGGAAGGAGATAAGTGTGTGAGTGACAGAAGAGAAAAACGAGTACAGGAAAAGCACAGATTGTTTCAAATAGCTTCAAAACAGGAGATGAAACTAAAATCTTTTGGGGAATTTGGGAGCTGCTTTCTCGTACGCGCGAGAGACTGAAATATAAGGACAGAGCGGCGCATTGTAAATCACACACCACCAAATCCAGAAGCCAGAGTGAGAAACTGGAGGACAGCCTCTGCAAGAAAAGTTCTATTTTCACGCTGCATGCAGGGCAGATTAAGTTAAGCCAATACAGTCTCACCGTGAGCTTATTAATCCTAAGAGGGTATGTAAGTTTATTAAAAATATATGTATTACTAATATCATTTTATTTCAGATTTTATTTCTGATTGATTGTAGCAGATATAATAAAAAAGGGAATGACGCTAACCAGAGATAACCTTCACCGGCATTGTCAGGAAGCATAACCATTAATTGGTTAGCCAAATATATTATGGCTAATTCTTGCCTGGAAGCTTACGACATACCAGCAAGTACATAAGTGACTTGACATCCATAAGTGGAAGGCAAAGGTTATATCGTACCCATGTATCATAACATGTGATTTATTCATGTATATTGTTAATTCTGCACCTTATACATTATCTTATCATGCTATCTCTGTAATATACTACCATGATTCATTCATTTACATACAAACACTGAAGACATGGTCGCATCATGAACAGCAGAGGGTGGTGAGATTGTTAGAACAATGGCCACCTATTACTTCTTGTTCCAGGTTTTTATGATCAATGTTTATGATCATTCCTGATCGAGAAACTAAAGACTTGAAGAAGTTGATCCAGCTCACTGAAGCCTAGAGGTCAACCAAACTTCAACACCTTAGTCCCCCGTAGTTATAGGGCGGGCTGAAGGAAAGTCTTCCGTACTCCAGTGTGTCGGAGGAACCTCGAGCAGACGTGGATAAAGTTGAGTTTATATATTTCCATCCAACAAATCCTGTGAGCAGTTCTAAAACGACTTTCTAATGATGAAAACTAGATGGCAAGAGATAATGTGACAAACTTGTTTTATAAATTCAGTGGAAGATAAATCCAAGACTTTTTCTATTAGTTATTTTAATTTGTAACTGTAAATAATCATACATTTTACCATCTTCCAACACCCATTTATCATTACAAGAATATATAGATGTACATAATAAATTGGATAATTGTACTCATTTGACTTGTTAAATTTTTTAACTGTTAAATTTTGAGTTACTTTTTCTAATTTAATTATAATATCACATAGGGTTACGATAGCGAAGTAGCATCTTATACTTCTGAAACCTAAATCTATTGTCCAGCTCAGAGTATTCACAGCTGTAACTCACTTGTGATACCAGTGTACTTCTCGGGCACTGGAACTTCATACTTTCTGGAGAGAGATTCTACTTCTGCTCTACCACTACTATCATACTAGGAAAACCTTTCGCTACATTGGGGGCTCTTTCGCGGGATATTATTTTGTATCCTGGGCCACTATCTATGTATTCTTCTATCTTGAGCCACAAATAGTTTGTAAAAATAAATTTTTTTTTTTTTTTGAAAAAATTCTAAAAACTTAGAAATTTGTTTGTAATAGTAGTACCATTGAGTACGAAGTAAATAGGAAACGCTCACAAGGTTTTAAGGATTTGTCTTGTTCAAAGTAATTAATTGATTTTAATTAAGTTAGTTTGTTAGTGAAGATAAAATTATATACCCTCTGGTAAGTAAGCATCATGGCTGAATTGGTGAAGTTTAGAGCTGCGATTATGCAGGAAGGAAAAGACTTGGGTATGACAGGAGATGCTCTAATTCGATATATCACAACTGAAGTGGATAAATATTTAGATAGAGAGACCAAAAGAATGGAAGTTGAGGCTGAAGCTAAGAAATTAGAGGCAGAAAGAGAGACCAAAAGAATGGAAGTTGAGGCTGAAGCTAAGAAATTAGAGGCAGAAAGAGAGACTAAAAGAATGGAAGTTGAGACTGAAGCTAAGAAATTAGAAGCAGAGAGAGAAGCCAAAAGACTGGAAAGAGAAGAAAAGAGACTAATTTTGGAAGCTGAAGAAAGAAGGTTACAAAGAGCGCATGAGTTAAGTTTAAAGGAACTTGAACTCCAGGGAGCAGCTAGCAATCATGGTGCTAGCTCACCTCACTCTGAGAGTAGCTCCAACCATAGCGCGGCAAATGGAGCCATGAGTTTCCACCTGGATCCATTTATTGAAAAAGAGGACGCCATTGAGTCGTACCTGGATAGATATGAGAGACTGGCCTCTACCTATGGATTGGAAAAGGAAAAATGGAGCCTTAAGCTATCTCAGGGGTTGAGGGGAGTTTCATACGATGTTTATTTAAAACTCTCAAAAGAAGACCAGGAAGATTATGAAATCTTAAAACAAGCTTTACTGGTCAGGTACGAAAAGAATTCTGAATCTTATAGAAAGAGATTCCGAACTGCTAAGCTACTTCCAGGAGAAAACTATCACCAGTTTTCTGCCAGATTGGAAACTTATCTGACAAAATGGATTAGCTTAGGAAAGTGTCAAGATATAAAAGAAATGGTCATGATGGAGCAACTGAGAGAATCCATGCCTCAAGAAATGAGAAAATTTCTTATGGAACAAGGAGCTGAGAGATTGGAAGATATTTTAACCATGGCTGAAAGATATCAAGCAGCTCAGTCAGAAGTATCAGGAAATAAGAAGAAGCAGGGTGAGAACTTCAAACCTTCACAAAACTTTACCAACTATGAACACAGGGACAATTCCAACAAGAACAAACACAGAACTGATTATAAAGACAAAAACCCTCTAGGATCAGAAAAGAAACCTCCAAGAAAGGAAGGAAAGTGGTGTAAATCTTGCCAAATGAGTAACCACAATACTGCGGAATGCAGACGGAAAAACCCTCCTCATCACGCTGCATGCCTTACAACAGAGAACAAGGGAAGGAAGGACCTGGCAGATAGTCAGAATGACCTCCATCATCCCCCTGTCTGTGAGGAAGTGACCTTGAATGGCACCCAAGTACTGTGCTTATATGATACAGGCTTGGACTTTGACTCAGTAGTGTGCTCTTCTCTGGTGAGTCCGGAACAGATAACCACAGAAACAGTGGAAATCAGAGGACCAGTCAAGGGAGCAGGAACCATGACACTGCCCATAGCCCGAATCAACATAAGATCTCGCTATGTGGAAGGAGAGATCAAAGCAGCAGTGATGGACAACCCTATCTACCCATTAATACTGGGATGTAGATATGTCTTTCTAGGAGAACCTATAAGACCCATAGTGATGGCAACAGTCCAGACCAGGGCAAGCTCTAAGAAAGAGGAGGACACTATCATCAATACTCATCCAGAAGAGATGAGAAAGGCTCAAACTGCTGACAGTACATTGAAGCCTTGCTTTGGCAAATTACCTAAAAGCCATAACCCTCCAGAGAAAGGAGACTTATATATGAAAAAAGGCCTACTATATAGAAAAGCTGGAACAGGACCAAAAGGACATGGACAGCTTGTAGTGCCAAAATCATACAGGGAGCAGGTTATGAAGCTAGGACATGCTATACCCTTCAGTGGACATATGGGAATAGGGGCCACTGGACAACGGATAGCCTGTCACTACTTTTGGCCAGGGATCACAGAGGACATAAAGAGGTATGTGAGATCCTGTCCAGAATGCCAAAGAGTAGCTCCTAAACATAGGACTGCACCAGCAACACTGGGAGAAATGCCCATCATGGGAACGCCCTTCGAACGTGTTGCCGTGGATATTGTTGGACCCCTCAGTAGGACCAAGAAGAGAAATGCATATATCTTAACCTTGGTCGATACTTGCTCTATGTGGGGAGAGGCAGTAGCAATGTCATCGATAGATTCGAAACATGTGGCAGAGGCACTGTTAACAATATTCACCCGATTAGGTTTCCCACATCAAATATTGACTGACAATGGTTCTCAGTTTAGGGGAAAGCTAACACAAGAAGTATTCAGGTTATTTCAAGCTAGACATTATCACTGTAGCCCGTACCACGCCCAAGGGAATGGTCAAGTAGAGCGGTTCAATGGCACGCTCATTTCAATCCTTAGAAAGTTGGCTAGTGAGAAACCTGAAACTTGGGACACATACTTACCCTCAGCACTATTTGCCTATAGGGAAGTCCCACATAACTCCACAGGATTGGCTCCAGCTACATTGTTGTTTGGACGACCAATCAAAGGTCCACTGGAAGCATTGTTGCGGACATGGACTGATGAAAAAGCAGAAGAAACCGTGACTTCTTCATACCAATACGTCAACGAGTTGACATCTCGATTGAAAACAAGTTGGAAACTGGCAAATGATAACTTGAGACAGGCCAGGAGGAAGCAGGCTGCTTACTACAATAAAACAGCAAAAGATAGGGAACTTGAGGTGGGAGAAAAGGTTCTGTTACTGTTGCCCAGCAGCAATAATAAATTGCAAATTGGATGGCAGGGACCCCTACGTCATATTGGAAAAACTTTCCCGGACCAACTATAAGATTGACAAGAAAGGAAAGGAGAAGGTGTATCATGTCAACCTTCTTAAAAAGTATTATGACAGGGAAGCATCAGAAGTTGCCCATATCATGACCCTGGCCATTGCAACAGAAATGCAGGATGAACCAATTTCCTCCATGGAATACCCCCTATCAACTACGGAAAGCTATGCTCAGGTTAATGTGAGTGAACATTTAACTCTTGAGCAGAGGAAAAAGGTTCAGGAGGTGTTAGAAATCCATGCTGATGTACTCACAGATAAGCCGGGGTGTACTAATCTGTTAGAGTATGACATGACGATTACTGACCCTACACCAGTTTGTATGCGGACATACCCTATACCTTATGCTAAAGGACAGGCACTCAAGGATGAGATTGATTATCTCTTAAAAGAGAAAATTATTTCAAAGTCTGAATCTCCCTACAGCTCAAGTGTGGTGCTATTAAGGAAGCCTAGTGGTGAACACAGGTTATGCATTGATTATAGGAAACTAAATGCTATCACTGAATCTCAGGTAGACCCATTACCTGACACCAATCAGTTGTTTGCTACATTGAGTAAGGCTCGGTATTTTTCAAAAGTAGATCTAAGCAAGGGATACTACCAAATACCAGTGAAACCAGAAGTTAGGAAACTGTTAGCCTTTAGTACACCGGATGGACATTACGAGTTCAATGTACTCCCATTTGGTTTAAAGAATGCTCCAAGTATCTTCACCAGAATGATGAGGAAATTGTTGGAACCATTACAAAATCCTCATATCACCAACTTCATGGATGATATTCTGATTGCTACCACTACATTCGAGGAACACGTAGTAGCACTCTCCATGTTGTTAGGTAGATTAAGAGAAACGGGATTGACAGCACGCCCAACTAAGTGTCATATTGGATGTGAGACATTGGAATTTTTAGGTCACACTATCTCTACAGGGCAAATGTCTCCGGACCCAAAGAATGTAGAGAAAATGAGAAAAGCACCAAGACCACAAACTAAGAAGGATGTAAGATCCTTTGTGTCACTGTGCGGGTTTTATCAGAAATATATACCCCATTTTAACTCATTGTGCGCGCCATTAACCGACTTAACCAAAAAAGGTCAGCCGGATAAAATACAATGGACTGTGGAGTGTGAACAGGCTTATACAGAGTTGAAAAATAAGCTGACAAATAAACCTATCCTTGCCCTTCCCGATCTCACACAAGAATTCGTACTAAGAACGGATGCTAGCAATGTAGGCATCGGAGCAACATTACTACAGCGGGCAGACACACCGCCACATATGCTATTACCAGTAGCTTTTGCCAGTAGAAAGTTAAATACAGCTGAGAGAAATTATTCTACCGTTGAACGTGAATGCCTCGCTTTGGTCTGGTCGATCAACAAATTCGCCCCTTTTCTTTACGGGTACGGGAAACACTTCATTGTGGAAAGTGATCACCAGCCTTTGATGTTTTTAGCAGTGTCTAAAAAATTAAATTCACGACTTTTAAGGTGGAGTTTACTGTTATCTCCATATTCGTTCAATGTGAGATACATACCAGGACGGGACAATCTTGGACCCGATTTTTTAAGTAGGCATCCTATCAAAGGAGATATAGAGAAACAGAAAATTAAGGAGGAACTGCAGCATGTGTTACCAAAAAGTTAACCGTGCAGGCACTGTTTTAAAGAAGAGGGCTCTGTAGCGAGATTTGGTAAACACTTGCTTGGTTGTAGCGCGACACGCCCACGCGACACCCACACACACCAGCGCAAGGTCAGCGCTGCGGTCTTTCTTTGAAGTTGGTAGACAGCGGAAATGTGACTTACGGTTAAAAGCCATACAGTATTACTGAAGAATGAGGAAATAGCTATATAGGAATGTATGGCCGACTTTAAAAGTTTGCATTTACTGGACATTAAATTATTCACTACAGGAGAACGCATGGTTGGAATAATATTAAATAAATATAACTCAACAAAGGAGATAGGCTAGGAATTATATCCAAAAGGATATTATTCAAATATAAATAGTTTTAAAGATAATTAATATTTTTCACCTTCATCACATCGGCTAAAAGTTAGCTAATAATCTTTAAAAATTTATTACACTAACAAGCCTCAACGGAATTGTATAAAACTTATATGTAATGAAAGCCCCATATGGGGAAAAGGAAATGATATATAGGAAGGAAGGAAGGAGATAAGTGTGTGAGTGACAGAAGAGAAAAAACGAGTACAGGGAAAAGCACAGATTGTTTCAAATAGCTTCAAAACAGGAGATGAAACTAAAATCTTTTGGGGAATTTGGGAGCTGCTGCTTTCTCGTACGCGCGAGAGACTGAAATATAAGGACAGAGCGGCGCATTGTAAATCACACACCAAATCCAGAAGCCAGAGTGAGAAACTGGAGGACAGCCTCTGCAAGAAAAGTTCTATTTTCACGCTGCATGCAGGGCAGATTAAGTTAAGCCAATACAGTCTCACCGTGAGCTTATTAATCCTAAGAGGGTATGTAAGTTTATTAAAAATATATGTATTACTAATATCATTTTATTTCAGATTTTATTTCTGATTGATTGTAGCAGATATAATAAAAAAGGGAATGACGCTAACCAGAGATAACCTTCACCGGCATTGTCAGGAAGCATAACCATTAATTGGTTAGCCAAATATATTATGGCTAATTCTTGCCTGGAAGCTTACGACATACCAGCAAGTACATAAGTGACTTGACATCCATAAGTGGAAGGCAAAGGTTATATCGTACCCATGTATCATAACATGTGATTTATTCATGTATATTGTTAATTCTGCACCTTATACATTATCTTATCATGCTATCTCTGTAATATACTACCATGATTCATTCATTTACATACAAACACTGAAGACATGGTCGCATCATGAACAGCAGAGGGTGGTGAGATTGTTAGAACAATGGCCACCTATTACTTCTTGTTCCAGGTTTTTATGATCAATGTTTATGATCATTCCTGATCGAGAAACTAAAGACTTGAAGAAGTTGATCCAGCTCACTGAAGCCTAGAGGTCAACCAAACTTCAACACCTTAGTCCCCCGTAGTTATAGGGCGGGCTGAAGGAAAGTCTTCCGTACTCCAGTGTGTCGGAGGAACCTCGAGCAGACGTGGATAAAGTTGAGTTTATATATTTCCATCCAACAAATCCTGTGAGCAGTTCTAAAACGACTTTCTAATGATGAAAACTAGATGGCAAGAGATAATGTGACAAACTTGTTTTATAAATTCAGTGGAAGATAAATCCAAGACTTTTTCTATTAGTTATTTTAATTTGTAACTGTAAATAATCATACATTTTACCATCTTCCAACACCCATTTATCATTACAAGAATATATAGATGTACATAATAAATTGGATAATTGTACTCATTTGACTTGTTAAATTTTTAACTGTTAAATTTTGAGTTACTTTTTCTAATTTAATTATAATATCACATAGGGTTACGATAGCGAAGTAGCATCTTATACTTCTGAAGCCTAAATCTATTGTCCAGCTCAGAGTATTCACAGCTGTAACTCACTTGTGATACCAGTGTACTTCTCGGGCACTGGAACTTCATACTTTCTGGAGAGAGATTCTACTTCTGCTCTACCACTACTATCATACTAGGAAAACCTTTCGCTACATTGGGGGCTCTTTCGCGGGATATTATTTTGTATCCTGGGCCACTATCTATGTATTCTTCTATCTTGAGCCACAAATAGTTTGTAAAAATAAATTTTTTTTTTTTGGAAAAAATTCTAAAAACTTAGAAATTTGTTTGTAATAGTAGTACCATTGAGTACGAAGTAAATAGGAAACGCTCACAAGGTTTTAAGGATTTGTCTTGTTCAAAGTAATTAATTGATTTTAATTAAGTTAGTTTGTTAGTGAAGATAAAATTATATACCCTCTGGTAAGTAAGCATCATGGCTGAATTGGTGAAGTTTAGAGCTGCGATTATGCAGGAAGGAAAAGACTTGGGTATGACAGGAGATGCTCTAATTCGATATATCACAACTGAAGTGGATAAATATTTAGATAGAGAGACCAAAAGAATGGAAGTTGAGGCTGAAGCTAAGAAATTAGAGGCAGAAAGAGAGACCAAAAGAATGGAAGTTGAGGCTGAAGCTAAGAAATTAGAGGCAGAAAGAGAGACTAAAAGAATGGAAGTTGAGACTGAAGCTAAGAAATTAGAAGCAGAGAGAGAAGCCAAAAGACTGGAAAGAGAAGAAAAGAGACTAATTTTTGGAAGCTGAAGAAAGAAGGTTACAAAGAGCGCATGAGTTAAGTTTAAAGGAACTTGAACTCCAGGGAGCAGCTAGCAATCATGGTGCTAGCTCACCTCACTCTGAGAGTAGCTCCAACCATAGCGCGGCAAATGGAGCCATGAGTTTCCACCTGGATCCATTTATTGAAAAAGAGGACGCCATTGAGTCGTACCTGGATAGATATGAGAGACTGGCCTCTACCTATGGATTGGAAAAGGAAAAATGGAGCCTTAAGCTATCTCAGGGGTTGAGGGGAGTTTCATACGATGTTTATTTAAAACTCTCAAAAGAAGACCAGGAAGATTATGAAATCTTAAAACAAGCTTTACTGGTCAGGTACGAAAAGAATTCTGAATCTTATAGAAAGAGATTCCGAACTGCTAAGCTACTTCCAGGAGAAAACTATCACCAGTTTTCTGCCAGATTGGAAACTTATCTGACAAAATGGATTAGCTTAGGAAAGTGTCAAGATATAAAAGAAATGGTCATGATGGAGCAACTGAGAGAATCCATGCCTCAAGAAATGAGAAAATTTCTTATGGAACAAGGAGCTGAGAGATTGGAAGATATTTTAACCATGGCTGAAAGATATCAAGCAGCTCAGTCAGAAGTATCAGGAAATAAGAAGAAGCAGGGTGAGAACTTCAAACCTTCACAAAACTTTACCAACTATGAACACAGGGACAATTCCAACAAGAACAAACACAGAACTGATTATAAAGACAAAAACCCTCTAGGATCAGAAAAGAAACCTCCAAGAAAGGAAGGAAAGTGGTGTAAATCTTGCCAAATGAGTAACCACAATACTGCGGAATGCAGACGGAAAAAACCCTCCTCATCACGCTGCATGCCTTACAACAGAGAACAAGGGAAGGAAGGACCTGGCAGATAGTCAGAATGACCTCCATCATCCCCCTGTCTGTGAGGAAGTGACCTTGAATGGCACCCAAGTACTGTGCTTATATGATACAGGCTTGGACTTTGACTCAGTAGTGTGCTCTTCTCTGGTGAGTCCGGAACAGATAACCACAGAAACAGTGGAAATCAGAGGACCAGTCAAGGGAGCAGGAACCATGACACTGCCCATAGCCCGAATCAACATAAGATCTCGCTATGTGGAAGGAGAGATCAAAGCAGCAGTGATGGACAACCCTATCTACCCATTAATACTGGGATGTAGATATGTCTTTCTAGGAGAACCTATAAGACCCATAGTGATGGCAACAGTCCAGACCAGGGCAAGCTCTAAGAAAGAGGAGGACACTATCATCAATACTCATCCAGAAGAGATGAGAAAGGCTCAAACTGCTGACAGTACATTGAAGCCTTGCTTTGGCAAATTACCTAAAAGCCATAACCCTCCAGAGAAAGGAGACTTAAAAAAAAAAAAAGGCCTACTATATAGAAAAGCTGGAACAGGACCAAAAGGACATGGACAGCTTGTAGTGCCAAAATCATACAGGGAGCAGGTTATGAAGCTAGGACATGCTATACCCTTCAGTGGACATATGGGAATAGGGGCCACTGGACAACGGATAGCCTGTCACTACTTTTGGCCAGGGATCACAGAGGACATAAAGAGGTATGTGAGATCCTGTCCAGAATGCCAAAGAGTAGCTCCTAAACATAGGACTGCACCAGCAACACTGGGAGAAATGCCCATCATGGGAACGCCCTTCGAACGTGTTGCCGTGGATATTGTTGGACCCCTCAGTAGGACCAAGAAGAGAAATGCATATATCTTAACCTTGGTCGATACTTGCTCTATGTGGGGAGAGGCAGTAGCAATGTCATCGATAGATTCGAAACATGTGGCAGAGGCACTGTTAACAATATTCACCCGATTAGGTTTCCCACATCAAATATTGACTGACAATGGTTCTCAGTTTAGGGGAAAGCTAACACAAGAAGTATTCAGGTTATTTCAAGCTAGACATTATCACTGTAGCCCGTACCACGCCCAAGGGAATGGTCAAGTAGAGCGGTTCAATGGCACGCTCATTTCAATCCTTAGAAAGTTGGCTAGTGAGAAACCTGAAACTTGGGACACATACTTACCCTCAGCACTATTTGCCTATAGGGAAGTCCCACATAACTCCACAGGATTGGCTCCAGCTACATTGTTGTTTGGACGACCAATCAAAGGTCCACTGGAAGCATTGTTGCGGACATGGACTGATGAAAAAGCAGAAGAAACCGTGACTTCTTCATACCAATACGTCAACGAGTTGACATCTCGATTGAAAACAAGTTGGAAACTGGCAAATGATAACTTGAGACAGGCCAGGAGGAAGCAGGCTGCTTACTACAATAAAACAGCAAAAGATAGGGAACTTGAGGTGGGAGAAAAGGTTCTGTTACTGTTGCCCAGCAGCAATAATAAATTGCAAATTGGATGGCAGGGACCCTACGTCATATTGGAAAAACTTTCCCGGACCAACTATAAGATTGACAAGAAAGGAAAGGAGAAGGTGTATCATGTCAACCTTCTTAAAAAGTATTATGACAGGGAAGCATCAGAAGTTGCCCATATCATGACCCTGGCCATTGCAACAGAAATGCAGGATGAACCAATTTCCTCCATGGAATACCCCCTATCAACTACGGAAAGCTATGCTCAGGTTAATGTGAGTGAACATTTAACTCTTGAGCAGAGGAAAAAGGTTCAGGAGGTGTTAGAAATCCATGCTGATGTACTCACAGATAAGCCGGGGTGTACTAATCTGTTAGAGTATGACATGACGATTACTGACCCTACACCAGTTTGTATGCGGACATACCCTATACCTTATGCTAAAGGACAGGCACTCAAGGATGAGATTGATTATCTCTTAAAAGAGAAATTTATTTCAAAGTCTGAATCTCCCTACAGCTCAAGTGTGGTGCTATTAAGGAAGCCTAGTGGTGAACACAGATTATGCATTGATTATAGGAAACTAAATGCTATCACTGAATCTCAGGTAGACCCATTACCTGACACCAATCAGTTGTTTGCTACATTGAGTAAGGCTCGGTATTTTTCAAAAGTAGATCTAAGCAAGGGATACTACCAAATACCAGTGAAACCAGAAGTTAGGAAACTGTTAGCCTTTAGTACACCGGATGGACATTACGAGTTCAATGTACTCCCATTTGGTTTAAAGAATGCTCCAAGTATCTTCACCAGAATGATGAGGAAATTGTTGGAACCATTACAAAATCCTCATATCACCAACTTCATGGATGATATTCTGATTGCTACCACTACATTCGAGGAACACGTAGTAGCACTCTCCATGTTGTTAGGTAGATTAAGAGAAACGGGATTGACAGCACGCCCAACTAAGTGTCATATTGGATGTGAGACATTGGAATTTTTAGGTCACACTATCTCTACAGGGCAAATGTCTCCGGACCCAAAGAATGTAGAGAAAATGAGAAAAGCACCAAGACCACAAACTAAGAAGGATGTAAGATCCTTTGTGTCACTGTGCGGGTTTTATCAGAAATATATACCCCATTTTAACTCATTGTGCGCGCCATTAACCGACTTAACCAAAAAAGGTCAGCCGGATAAAATACAATGGACTGTGGAGTGTGAACAGGCTTATACAGAGTTGAAAAATAAGCTGACAAATAAACCTATCCTTGCCCTTCCCGATCTCACACAAGAATTCGTACTAAGAACGGATGCTAGCAATGTAGGCATCGGAGCAACATTACTACAGCGGGCAGACACACCGCCACATATGCTATTACCAGTAGCTTTTGCCAGTAGAAAGTTAAATACAGCTGAGAGAAATTATTCTACCGTTGAACGTGAATGCCTCGCTTTGGTCTGGTCGATCAACAAATTCGCCCCTTTTCTTTACGGGAAACACTTCATTGTGGAAAGTGATCACCAGCCTTTGATGTTTTTAGCAGTGTCTAAAAAATTAAATTCACGACTTTTAAGGTGGAGTTTACTGTTATCTCCATATTCGTTCAATGTGAGATACATACCAGGACGGGACAATCTTGGACCCGATTTTTTAAGTAGGCATCCTATCAAAGGAGATATAGAGAAACAGAAAATTAAGGAGGAACTGCAGCATGTGTTACCAAAAAGTTAACCGTGCAGGCACTGTTTTAAAGAAGAGGGCTCTGTAGCGAGATTTGGTAAACACTTGCTTGGTTGTAGCGCGACACGCCCACGCGACACCCACACACACCAGCGCAAGGTCAGCGCTGCGGTCTTTCTTTGAAGTTGGTAGACAGCGGAAATGTGACTTACGGTTAAAAGCCATACAGTATTACTGAAGAATGAGGAAATAGCTATATAGGAATGTATGGCCGACTTTAAAAGTTTGCATTTACTGGACATTAAATTATTCACTACAGGAGAACGCATGGTTGGAATAATATTATTAAATAAATATAACTCAACAAAGGAGATAGGCTAGGAATTATATCCAAAAGGATATTATTCAAATATAAATAGTTTTAAAGATAATTAATATTTTTCACCTTCATCACATCGGCTAAAAGTTAGCTAATAATCTTTAAAAATTTATTACACTAACAAGCCTCAACGGAATTGTATAAAACTTATATGTAATGAAAGCCCCATATGGGGAAAAGGAAATGATATATAGGAAGGAAGGAAGGAGATAAGTGTGTGAGTGACAGAAGAGAAAAACGAGTACAGGAAAAGCACAGATTGTTTCAAATAGCTTCAAAACAGGAGATGAAACTAAAATCTTTTGGGGAATTTGGGAGCTGCTTTCTCGTACGCGCGAGAGACTGAAATATAAGGACAGAGCGGCGCATTGTAAATCACACACCAAATCCAGAAGCCAGAGTGAGAAACTGGAGGACAGCCTCTGCAAGAAAAGTTCTATTTTCACGCTGCATGCAGGGCAGATTAAGTTAAGCCAATACAGTCTCACCGTGAGCTTATTAATCCTAAGAGGGTATGTAAGTTTATTAAAAATATATGTATTACTAATATCATTTTATTTCAGATTTTATTTCTGATTGATTGTAGCAGATATAATAAAAAAAGGGAATGACGCTAACCAGAGATAACCTTCACCGGCATTGTCAGGAAGCATAACCATTAATTGGTTAGCCAAATATATTATGGCTAATTCTTGCCTGGAAGCTTACGACATACCAGCAAGTACATAAGTGACTTGACATCCATAAGTGGAAGGCAAAGGTTATATCGTACCCATGTATCATAACATGTGATTTATTCATGTATATTGTTAATTCTGCACCTTATACATTATCTTATCATGCTATCTCTGTAATATACTACCATGATTCATTCATTTACATACAAACACTGAAGACATGGTCGCATCATGAACAGCAGAGGGTGGTGAGATTGTTAGAACAATGGCCGCCTATTACTTCTTGTTCCAGGTTTTTATGATCAATGTTTATGATCATTCCTGATCGAGAAACTAAAGACTTGAAGAAGTTGATCCAGCTCACTGAAGCCTAGAGGTCAACCAAACTTCAACACCTTAGTCCCCCGTAGTTATAGGGCGGGCTGAAGGAAAGTCTTCCGTACTCCAGTGTGTCGGAGGAACCTCGAGCAGACGTGGATAAAGTTGAGTTTATATATTTCCATCCAACAAATCCTGTGAGCAGTTCTAAAACGACTTTCTAATGATGAAAACTAGATGGCAAGAGATAATGTGACAAACTTGTTTTATAAATTCAGTGGAAGATAAATCCAAGACTTTTTCTATTAGTTATTTTAATTTGTAACTGTAAATAATCATACATTTTACCATCTTCCAACACCCATTTATCATTACAAGAATATATAGATGTACATAATAAATTGGATAATTGTACTCATTTGACTTGTTAAATTTTTAACTGTTAAATTTTGAGTTACTTTTTCTAATTTAATTATAATATCACATAGGGTTACGATAGCGAAGTAGCATCTTATACTTCTGAAGCCTAAATCTATTGTCCAGCTCAGAGTATTCACAGCTGTAACTCACTTGTGATACCAGTGTACTTCTCGGGCACTGGAACTTCATACTTTCTGGAGAGAGATTCTACTTCTGCTCTACCACTACTATCATACTAGGAAAACCTTTCGTCTTAGGCATGTTGTGTGAAAAGAGGACAATTTCGACATTTTCTTCTCTGTAACTCTCCAGCATTCCGCACCATAGAGAAGCACAGAAAGCACACAGCTCTGATATAGTCTTAATTTTGTGCTTGTGCTGTATTGGGAGGACTTCCAGATGTTGTTTAGGCTAAAGAAGGCTGTTCTTGCCTTATTCATTCTGATGTTGATGTCTTTGCCTGCCCCGCCGTCTGGTGTTACTATGCTTCCTAGGTATGTGAAGGTATCTGTCTGTACCAGTTGCTGATTCCTTACTGATATGGGCTCAGGGTTGCTCACATTGAGCGTCATGACCTCAGACTTCTTTAAATTGAGGTTCAAGCCCACCTGCTGGCTAAACTTATTAAGTCTATCCGTTTTTTCCTGGATGTGTTGATGTGAATGTGCTAGTAGTGCAATGTCATCTGCATATTCCAGATCTTCCAATGTAGAAAATGTTGTCCATCTTATTCCTCTTGGACTGCTCTCTGTTGTCTGGCGCATCACCCAGTCTATGACTGTTAAAAATAAGGCTTACTAAAACCAACATGGTATGATAATTGCCTTAGCCATAACTGTGTACTCATAGAAACAATGTAAGTGTAAGCCAGACTTGTTTTCAATAGCTTTGATTTAAAGGGTTCTCTCCCTTTCCCTCTAAGTATCACTGTAGAACATTTTATTTCCCATCTCTAGAACAAATAGCCCTTTTCCCAAACTATTCAAATTTCCCAAACCATTTTTTATGCACCCTTGTTTCAACAAAACCAAATTATTATCCTACCAAATCGCACGGTGACAGTTGCAAGTGAGTGAATCTTGACGGCTGTATCATGTGACATGGCAAGACAAGGATTCGCGTTACACAGTGTCTAGGCGCCCATGCTATAATCTAATGTGTCTTAACTCCTTTATCTTGAGGCCGTGGTCTGTCCTGGTTATACTGTAATGTTTGAATGGAAAAGATGTGTCTTTTATATATATTATATTTTATCTCATCAGAAATTTCTGAGTCGGCATTATGGGAGAGAGGAAAAAAAAACACGATTAGTGAGGCGATATTAATGCTACTCTCAAACATGATTTCTGTCAATATTTCCATATTCCAAGCTTTCTATTATTTTTTTTTTACAGTATATTCTTTATGCAGTGCATTTTTAACTGTGCGCTATTTTTTAGTTACTAATGTTAAGAAACATTTGGAGATCAAGGGAAATAAAGTCCAACAATGATTTCAATATAAGGCTACAAATGGCTAGGGAAGCTCTCATTACGCTGTGAAATTTATGGAGATTATAAGAAGTTATAATCAGAATTTTGTATTCGGATGTCACGTCAGTCCTACTGTATGGCTCTGAAACATGGAGAACGACAAAAACAACAACAACAAGGCTACAGACATTCATAAATGGGTGCTTGTGTAGAATAATAGGATTGAAATGGCATGACAAATGTAGAACTAATGATAAGATTCAGACAAGTGCCGGTAGAACAAGAGATGTTGAGAAGACGGCGCTGGCGATGGATAGGACACAGACTGAGGATAGCTGTTTATAACATTACAAGGCTGTCCTTGTTACGGAATCCCCAGAGCAAGAGAGGCAGGGGTAGACCAAGACGCACATGGAAAAGAGAACTGGATACGGAAGTGAAAAAGATGATGAAAACGTGGAGAGAACGTGAGCTGATGACACGTGACAGGAAGGCTTGGCATGTGTTTGTTGAGGGCCTATGTTCCTTGCGAAGCTAAAGGGTATTGAATGAATGATGAATGAAAGTAAGTTGTATGACATGTACAGACAAGCGAACACAGCAGTCTCAACAATACAACGTTAATAATCATAACCAAAGATTACGCGGACGGTACATAAACTTTTGTTATTCCATCTTCAGACAGATAATGAATATCACAAATAGATGCTTAATGATTGATCATTGCATACTGGATCCAATAAAATATATGCCTTCATTTGTCCGGATACTTGGATATCCACATATGATTTGTTTTCGAAGAGTATACAGTTATTAGATTCCGGGCTGAATATTCCATCAACAATCGGAAATTGTTAGCATTTTGCCAAGAAAAAAACTATATTGTTTACAGAAACATATTTTATGCATTTACTGATTATTCATGATCACAGGGGAGTGGGAGTGGCTAAGAGGTATGGCGTCCGCCTCGAATTCTAGGGGTGCTGTGTTTGATTCCCAGGAGTGAGAAAATAATTTATGGAACTTTTTTCAGAACCAGAGGTCCTAATGATGTTATACTACCGCCTGCTCTCCTGGGTAGTGAGATCGGATACCTAACCATTTTGAATAAGGGCTAAAAAATAGGAGGTCCAGTGTGTAAGATGCGCACGTTAAAAATCCCACAGCAGTTGGAAATCGTAAAGAGTGGGCCATAATGTCGCTGCCCTGGCAAAATTTAAAAATTAGAAGGCTACTCCCCAAATATATTTACAGAATGTGTGGTTCCTATATATATATATACACATTGGGATTCTCACCGGTGCTACGGAGTTCGTGCACTGTGCTGAGATCCTCCATGTGTGATCTAAGGGAGGAGATCGGAGCACTGATGAAGTCCGTGTGCAATGAAGATAGTCCTTAAAACAAAGCCAAACCAAACCATGATCGCAATTACATCAACATTTTTTTTAAAATGAAAATACTGCTTTTCAAAAACAGAAAAAAACATATACATATGAACAAGTAATTCGTCAAAACATGGCGGAATTTAAATATATTGATCTGTTTCTGCTGCATTTCATGACGGCGGTTCTCATTCTCCTGTGATCATTTCATTCATTTACATTTTCCTTCAAAAGCAAATCAATGACACACAAAGAGTGTCACGAAATCACTGAAGTGTCATCTATGATGAGCAATGATGCATGTCAGCATAACTATTTAAAAAAAAAAATCCCACATATCGATTACACATGTAGTATTCCCGTTGAGGAGTCCAGCCAGGCGGAAGGAATGCCGCTACCCAAGGCACAATGATGACTTGCTGATAACCCTGTTTTGACCAGAGGAGCTTATAGTGCTAGTGAAATAGGAAATTACTGTAGATCAAAACATCTATAAAGCAATAAAGCTAAACATCCTTCAAGGGAACGCTGGAGTCTTGAATAAGGCATGAGTATTAGCAACCAGACTCCAATCTGAAAATATCAATGTGACCTGCATTCAAGAAACAAATCTAAGTTAGATAATCTAACTCATTAGAGTTGGTTTAATGTAACAGGATATCAGAATATAAAGGTAGACAGGGATGGATACAAACAGAACGATGTAATACTGATGTACATGTCACAGCATTTTCATGTTTATGAATGATGATAGTGATAGGTGTTAAGGGTCACTGAATGGTTGTAATCACTTGGTTAAGTGTAACTCAGGTATTGCGTTCATGTCTGACTTTATGTCAACATGGTGTGACTTGTGCATGCGTTGGGAGAAAGCATGTAGTGAATACACGTCTGGTGTGACTGAGACAGTCTGTGTTTGGCAGTCGAGCTGTACGCTCGAGTCTGTGATTAGTAGCCGAGATGTGAGCTCGTACTGTGTGATTGTGGAGAAACACAGATGTGATTATTCTAATATGTGAGGATATCTATATTATATATTGTGTAGGTTCTACCTAATGTACAGGCGAAGATTATTGTACCGCCTGGAAGTGTTCCGGTTGGAAACATATTTATATTCCGTTCGTGGAGGACAGTATAGGGCGCTGCAGTGTCCGCCCCTGGAGCTACTGGAAGAAAAGCAACGCATTTCCCGCCTTGTAGCGATATTAGAATAATACAGGCGTTGTTGGATTCCCGCCTGGATGAGATTCGGTGAGAATTTAGATGGCGGTGCTTTCAGAGATAAGTTGATTTATGTCATGCAACATTTACTCTTCTCTGTTTAACATACCACTTAAACTTTTTCTGATGGTTATCCATTGTTTGAAGTGTTTGTATTCGTTATGTTTATTTTTGGATATATTTTTGTGTGAGATTAATACATCTTTCTTTCCCGGAAGGAACGTTAATTGATCTATCTATAGGTTTTGTGAAATTCATTTATTTTGCTCTGCCGGTCTTGTGATAGACTCGGAGGTGTAGCCAGTTGGTATTAATTGAACATTTATTTGCGTTAGCTGTTTAATGCCTTGTTTGTATATCCATTGCTGTGTAAATAACAGTATTTCTCATGTGTTGTTTACATATGGGTTTCTTGCGTAAGTTATTGCTATCACTGTAATTAAGTACATTTTAGAGTTCTATTGTTGTTGTTTTGTTTGCAGGCGTGGTATTATACACCTATACCTATTTTCCGTTCACTTTTATCTGTCATCCCCTCGCCTGTGGATTAATGTTTGTCTTTCTTGTACTTGTAGTGTATTTCATCATCATCAGACCCACTTGTCTTCTTAGAAATCATTTATATATTTTATGCATGACTTGATATGTGTGAGTATTGACAGTGAGTGCTATAGGGTAGACATTTGTAATTAGGTATTTAAGCATTCATTATTTCATTAGTATTTCTTACTTTGCTGTTGTGGCAAGAGTCTCAAGTGGGACTATTTTCATTAAATAGTCTTACCCACTTTCGCTTTCAGTGGCTATAGTTATTGCCCAAAGAAATTTAGACATCGGCAATTCTGCAGGATCCATGGATGATTCATTTTCATCATGTGATGAGCCGATGCAAGAGTGCAGTAGAACTTGTGAGAACAGAAGAAGAAGGATAGCTTTGCAAGAGTTGGCGTTAGCAATAAGGAATAGTGATGCATACCAGGTGTATGACTCTCGTATAAAAGTAAAAAAGAGAGATAGTGTGAAAGTCTGTCAGTTAAACATGAAGAATAATATTGAGACTAAGGTACAACCAAAATGCAGTCAATACAAGGAAAGACCTAAATTGGATTTGAAGAAGAAATCTGATGCAGCGGTGACTAAGGTTAAAACTGAAACAAGGAGTGTGTCAGTGCAAACCGAGATGCATGATGCTACTGTCCAGACTGATGACATTTGGGAAAGAACTTCATTTCCAAATGAGATGCCAGCGACAGTGACTGAAGTCAAGATACCGGATAAGGGTACAATAGATAATGATTCAGTCAAGAGTAAGGAAATGGTAAGACCACAGGTAGAAAACCAAAGGAGTGGTACAAAGACTACAGAGCTAACCATAAAAGCATCTGAGAAACCAGATTGTGTTCCATTGTCTATACATGCAGAGACATGTTACACATCCCAAAAAGGCGCTACTCAAGAGAGTGTGTTTTCGTCTGATACAGGTCAATTAGACTTTGACAAATTGGTCCAAGAAGAAGGAAAATTTGAGGAAAAGAGTAGAAGATTAGATAAAAAATTCAATACTGTTATGCAAAGATTAGAAGAGGAATTTAGTGTTAGTCTTAGAAGAATACAGGATGAACTCAATGTAGAACTGAACAGGATAGAAGTTGAGTATGAGGGTAATACACAAATTATAGAGGAATATTGCACGTCACTGACGGATCGTTTGGATGAGAAATTCTATATTTTAGAAAATAATTGGCGTGATCAAGCTGAACAATTAAAACAGCAATTTAAGGTTGGAAAACAAAGATTAGAGCAGCAAGCCGAGGCACTGAAAGATCACGTTAAATCTACGGAAGAGCGACATAAGACTACATCTGGTACAGATCTGTCCGATTTGAAGAAGGTACCAGAATATGCAGAAATTCAATACAAAAAGTCTAAGATAGAGCATACTGCATCTGTAGCAAAAATAGCAGTAACGGAAGCTACTGAATATGCTAAGACGGAAGTACATCGCGTGTGTCACGATTGGATTGCTGTCAATTAGATCCAGAAATACGATGGCCCAGGTAAAAGCGTATATGCGTGTAACCAACAAAAGGCATCCCCTGCATGGGAACATAGCTAATATCAAAGGAGAGAGAATAAAGAGGGGGATGTCATGGATGGCGCAGGCAAAGGAGACTATTCGACAGGTGACCCCAGCTGAAAATATATTTAAGAGAGAAGAGTGGAGTAAGTCAGATGAGATCTGGATGAACTACCAACAAATAATCATCAGCCTTGTTAGAGAATGTAGAACTTCGGCCAGTCGGGGAGCAGAGCTAGAAATCGATTAGCTTATAAATGATAATGCTAGGGATGATGATGCCATTGTGTACATTGATGGGTCTGTAATCTGTGGCAATAAATCACGGTGGGGCTACTCTGCTGGAGTAAAGGGCAGAACCGTCGCTGAACATAGCGGGGCTTACATGATAACAACCTCCAGCATGAGAATGGAGGTAGAGGCAGTTACTGCTGCCTTAAGATGAATGTCTGAGACTTTATTAAGAAAGGCAGTTATTGTATCAGACTCACAATCCATGCTTCGAAGGTCCAAATGGCTGGCTTCGACATGAATGAAAATCTCCATAGAAGCATCGAATCTTCAAGAACTGATATGGATCTACTGCCCTGGTCATGCCGTGGTACGTGGCAATGACAGAGCTGACAGACTAGCTTCAAGAACACCCGTAAAAGGTGCATTGACCATGGAGAAGGAAGAAATACTGAGGGCAATTCATGTTCGTCTATTAGAAAATGACACTGAAATCAATGAATCAACAAGACTAAGACTCCTGGAATTTGGCATCAAACGTAAGACCAGCAGAAATGGACGTATGAGAGGACACATCCACCGTGTATACAACCAGTGCGCAACAGGAACATTTAGCATTCATACTGACATTTGCTGAGGGAGACTGAGCACCTCTGACGTCATTTCCTTTTCCGGGCACACTTGCCCGTTCGCGGGCAGCAAAAGTGTTAGGACTTCGATGCCTTAAGGGAAGTACCTAATTTTATATGTCTTTATATTTATTTAGGTTCTCCTGTGTCCTATCTAGCCTTCACTTTCTTTCCTTTTCCTGACGAAGGCCTCGTGGCCGTAACGTTGGCTATTTTTTTGTCTTTTGTCCTCGTAAGACGAATCATCTTTTTTCGATTTTTTTTTCACATCCATCCATTTAAATTGCTTGCAACAATGATGTGAACATCAAAGATCGAGTTTCCATCCTAAAGGATAACAATACGTCACTACAAACACAAAGACATTAACAAATAGAAAGAAAGACAATAACAGAATTCGGTCATGTAGACTTTGTTCCGGTAAGGACGCATTAGGTGGCTTTTGTATCACCTGAAGGTAAACATAATGAAGATGGAGTTTCTATAGGGTAGATCAAAAAATGTTTTATCGATTGTTTTCTCACGCTGAGACCTAAATTATATTTAATAGAGATATACGATACATTTAACAAACATAACCATGTGATATTTTAAGCAGCAGAAATTGAGAAGTTAGGGGAAGGCATCCACATTTTTTCAAAGGGGAACAACTTTTTTTTTTAGAAACTATAAAACTAAATAACATATTTTCATGATTTATTTGAATTTATCAATTCATTATATAAAGTTATTTAATTCATAATCGATTCATATAAGTTTATTAGTTCATTTTTTTGAAACTCTTCAAGTGTTCTTTTGTGTTCCATGTTTAAAGTAAACAAGCTTTTAATATTAGGGAGTTTCTGCACGTGCTAAAGTAGTGAACACTTATATGCTCTGTCACTTTCAATGATAATAAAATTAAACTTCACTCTGCAATCGCAATTTTCACACCAACATGTTTCAAAGATCCGAAGCATAAATACTGCTCCGGCAAACCCAACGGCCTAATATCTGGCCTTTGGCTAGGATCAGCGATGCCACAGCTGGGTATTTCTTACTAGATCTGGATTTTTGGGCGTCCGTCTGGGTATCTGGGTAATTTTTTTCAAAATCTGCATTAATCTGGGTATATTTGACAATTGGCATTTACAATGTATGTATTTTCTGTGCATTGAGCATTATACATTATATTTATATTATAATTAAATGTTAAAAATTATGTGCTATATATTTTTTTATTCCACTTAAATTTAATTCTTGTTTTTAACCACGTCAATGACGTTGTTTTTTTACTCGTTTACATCAGCTATCCTGTTATTCTGTTAATGGCTGTCATCTGCAATACTCAGTCATTTTTGCGATGTGTTCTAAAGTATTCTTTTTACATTTTAGACTTAAGCAGATAAACAGCGTATTGTTATTTTTTTTTTGGTTTTTTTTTGTTATTATAAGATTATAAAATGAGCAATGATGAAGGTACGCTACGTAGTTGTGGTAGCATGATGACACACACGCCACCGCGTAAAAAGTGAAGCCATGGTATCAGCAGGCTTTTTGTGCGGAATGGCTAAGACAGCGAACTGAAGGATTGGATAAAGCCGGACTCTGGTAACCGCTATACTGCGATTTGTACGGTCTGTTCCTGTACATTAACTAATGCCAACAAAACAGCTTTATTGACACATAAAAGCACACAGAAGCATATAATAAAATGGGAGGGGCGGGGGGGTTGGATAAAGTTCATGGAGTGACATAATAACTCCGTTTATGGGGGGGGTGGGGGACATTTGAAATTTCATATGAGTTGTTTTTTGTGAAAGAGAGCCACATTTCAAAAAGCCCAAATTGACTTTTTGGAAATAAAAAAAAAAACTGATTTTCAGGGGACCCGAGAGCCCTACCAAGGCTGCTTTAGAAAAATTTTTTTTTTTACGTGCTCAGGCATGGATCATGGGGGGGGGGGGGGGACCCCAAATTACAGTTTGCAGCAAATCTGGAAAATATTCTTAGAGGGATTTAGTACTAGTCTGGCTTAAAAAAGAGGGGGAAAAAGGTCAGGATACTTTTCTCACGAACATTTATCACGTTACTCTAGTGGGTCTTTTTTTATAACGGGGGGACCAATTAACGAAGACAAAGTAGTTGATTCTCTGCGATTTATAACGTACATTGAGGATAGGGAAAGATGGCACTTTAAAAAGCACAGTAGATACAGGCTGTTAAGGAGAAGGGGGAATTGTTGAGACCCCCATGAAAGCCACGACTTAGCTTACGGCTCAGTGGGGTGGGAGGGGGAGGGGGAAAAGACTGTATGAAACTATCGGCATGTTTGAGGCTTACTGGGCTATAAAAGGTGGTGTTTATCAGGACACAGCTGAAGTAAGAGATTCTAAATGACTTTGTTCTCGGCTGTGTTTCGTCATCATTTGATTTGAACTTTGTGCAAATTTGAGTGACCTTGCTAACATGCCACCTATCATCTTGGCTTAAAATTTTCATATAAGGGTTGATCGTGAATTCTACATTTATTCGCATTAAAGTAGTAAACATGTGAGAAATTCTCCAGTTCAGTTTAATGACCAAGAGCGGTAAGTTAAGGCCCAGTCAAACATTAAAGTGTTGAAGATGTCATGTCGATAACACAGCTGGCTGTGATCCCATAGTGATAGCAGTCATTTAGATGAGGAATCCAATAAAGACTTGATGCAATGGAGTTGCTTCCTAGACACTTAGTGTATTTCCTAAATCCGAACTTGCTTCAGTGAAACTGAAACGTCGACAGAGTGCGAAGGGTTAAATAAACTAGCAGACGTTTACCTCATAAGTGACAACACATGTTGCGCAACGTAAGCACATGCTTGTCTTATTTGTCAGGCTTAACATTCTGGCGTAAAGTCAACGTCGATGAAATGGTATTCCCATAGTCCCAGAAGCTTCCGTTCTTCACCATAGTGGTATACACGAGTGTGAACATACACAGAGAGTATCCGTTTGTGCTTATCGTGCATTATGTTTATTAGGCAGGGAAGTTGTTTTGTGCAGCGTATGCGCATAGAACTGTTTGCGACGACATTAGATCCTTCGGTCACAAAGATCGTACAGCTTGTGCACAAGAGAACTGAGACATTACATTGGCTGGGTGGACGATGTGAACGCGCAGGTTTAAATCCGACAACCGTTACAGTGATAAAGAACTGATGGAAGGTCCGAGATTCACACGAGGATGCATTGGCATACCTGAGTTGAACGTCACCCTGCCAACCCGTGTACCCTAAATACGACGAAGGTTTCCCACTTGACACAACCTAATAACAGCTGCTTCTGGCGCTCAAGATGCAGCTGGTTGTGATCCCCAAACGCAACAAGCTCCTCTATATCAATGCAAAACATTCTAGTCATTCGCAGTTAGTCCAGCGCATGTTCTCCCATCCAACCTGGTTGTTTCAGAAAAGACGTGCATTGATCGTAAGAATCGTACCTGATTCGAATAGGCCCGAGTACCCGGGTAGAAACTGCATCGTAC
Organism: Oreohelix idahoensis; assembly: GCA_024509875.1. Classification (NCBI taxonomy): domain Eukaryota; kingdom Metazoa; phylum Mollusca; class Gastropoda; order Stylommatophora; family Oreohelicidae; genus Oreohelix; species Oreohelix idahoensis. The sequence continues at coordinate 17,772 of JAMPIV010011796.1, read as the reverse complement.
CGAAAAGTTCTTGACATCTAGTGGATAAATGTGGCATCCTACCGCATTCTAGGTTGTTAACTGGGGAATCTTGATCTAACAAACAAGTAACAGATCGCTTATATGAAAACAGAAGAATTTGATGTATTGGATATGACCTACATGAGAAGCACGCTTATGGCAGCTTCCTTAATTCCCTTTCCAGCTTGAGTCGATCGAAAAGAGTGTTTATGAAGGTTGTACACCTAAGACTTAGTATTAAACTAAACCAAACAACAAGACCTTTTGTTACATGTGTGAAATACGTTTCCTAAGCGTTTCCTTCCTAACCAGCAAGCTATGGCGTTGCCACCAAAGATGGAACGTTTCAAATATGTTGTCATAAGATTTATGTCTACGAGTAAAAGAGTGGTTTTAAAGCTGTGGCGTGCACAGAGGGACGCTTGATAGTCTGGCAGTGATATGATAAAGACATTGTTCGCTGACAACTGCACAAAATCAAGCAATTGTCATCTCGTTGTCAAATTCTAAGTGCATATGATGTCTTGACTAAGGTATAAGTTTGTAGACATATGAATTGCAGTAGTAGCTGACAGTTAGTGACCAATCTTTATTTTTCAACAGTAACCATAGTTACTAACTAACACTTTATATTTTTGAATTTGAGGAAAACAAATTTTCGTTAGACGATACTGTAAACATAATGCTAGTGTTTTATTACTGTTAATATATATCTTCATATTATACAAAAGCAGTTCAATATGATGGGTGGTGTTATTAACAATCATTTTTATTTAAATGTTGACGGTTTTTAGGTGAAATTAATAAAAAATAAAAAATAAACAAACATGAATAGAAAATACATACACATTTAGAGTTAAGCCACCAAGATTAATTTGTGTGTCTAAATGATGCACATAATAATAGAGATAATGTATAAGCATCGATGTATTATAGTAGATGCAGAAAAATCAATACCTGAGTATTTCTAGGTTTTTTTTTGGTGTTAAGGAAGACTTCTGGGTTTTATCTCTAGAAATTGAGTACGGCAACGATCGGACGTGTAGGACTCATAAATGTGTCTAGATAAACAGAGTGATCCCATGAAATACAGCTGACATGATCATGCTAGTAATATATAGTAGACCGCTACCCTTCTGTAGAGTCGTTGAACACCGACAGATCACTTCGCCAGTAGACTACTTTTTGTCAGATGTCGGAGGTCGTTCTTGTGTTGGGACAGTGTGGTCTTGATAGGTAGGGACCTAGTTTGTGGAGTATGAATAGTATGTGCCAAATGCGACCTCATGCGTTGCGAGAAAAATATGCGACCTCACTTGCTATTAATGTTAGGAATCAAAAAAAAGTGTATTCTAACAGTGGTGGTTCGACAAAGCGCGACTTTGACAAATCCACTTTTAAAAACACATTTTTATTTTCTGTGATTCAATGTTTTGGTACCCTCCTCCTTTTCCCGTGGGGATAGCACAGTCAGGTGCAAATGGTAACAGTGTGCGTTGGCTCTCTAAAGTATTTAAACGGCTCTGTATGGCTCTAGAGGGTTTGCCTTCCGGCCTTACAGGGAATGGTTTTTATTTATGATGGACGTATTTTGCCAAGAAACCGACTCGGTAAACTATAATTAATTGTGTCACATAGACTCCCCATGATCCCTTGCCCGTAGTGGAGATCTACTATACCTAGCCTCAAGATAAAGGTGCGAATAATAATAGGTAGGGGACACATCTGCAACGTTGCGGCAGTTTTTAAATTGCATTCGGACAGATTGATGAATCGCAAAGGAGTAGTATCATGTACGGCAGGTGACTGCCCCTTATAATATAATTAAGACATTAGGTTCCTGCGTAGAGTGCTTTAGAGAGTTTGCTGCTGATTGTGGCTGAGATCCTATTGTCTGGGATCTAGGGTCAGCGAAGGATCGGCAGCTATGATGGAGTTTACCGTTGTGCTATTGTAATGGTACTTAAATCAAAACAAATACAAACACTACTGGTTCTACCTTGGGTGGCTGTCGTGAGTATTTGTCACAGACGGCATTGGGGCGATCTCTTCTCAGGTATGCTTTGTATCCAATACGGCGAGTACTCTGTTTTTCAATTGTTGTACGTACTGACATTACATGGAATTCAGGGTAATCGACACATTTCTTTCTGCTATGTAGCAGATATTTGTTAAGTTGTTAAAACATATCTTAAACTCACTAAGCTACACAAGATTAAGATTGTCCTAGTCTTTTTGGGCATACCGTTTCTCCACTGGCTTTGCGGGACTAGGACCGGCCTGAGATCAATCTTGTATCTTTATGTCAGATTAAATCCATGTTAGGTTTATCTGCGAGACGTCATATAACACTTTATCCTCTGTGGATCGGGGCCAGCACATTGCAGAGACTACTGATTGTCAAGACCTATACTAAAATCGCTCACTTGCGCATTTGAAGAGATTGCTAGATTGCTCTAGCTCATAATGGATAACGTTTCTTGACCGCCAAAGATCGTTAATCACGCTCATCATCAAGTTTGATAGCCATCTACGTTGAGTCACTATATAATGGGCAGGACATGCTTCTGTGTTACTTGGTCATAATTTATGTCTTGCTTCAGGCTATGTCTGACCTGAAAGGTAGTTAACTTCCTAATATCTCATTTTATAAATGTTCCAGTAGATCTTAATTCACCCTTGCTTTCACGTATTGTACGTGGAATGTCCCGTTTTAATTTCCACTCTACAGATATCACATTCCATAATAAAACAGCCTATACCTAATATAAGATTGTTTAACAGCTCAGTAAGATGATCTAATACTAATACATGTAATTCAACTCCCTGCTAAGGAAACACGAACAGTTTCAAGAGATAGATTATATTCAAATACATCAAATCGAAATCATATATTTATGATTCCAGTTCTCCTCTATAATTTTGTCTGTATATCTTTCTAATATTCAGTGGACAGTCTTGAGGCAAGAGCTAAATCTGGCACAGTATTCAAGCCTTTCGTCTCGCTTGGTTATATCTTTTTCAACGCAGTATAGTACTGTCAATTAGATTCTGCTTTTTCTTTTCACATCATACTAATACAGTCTGGAGTGGTACAGTTACTAGATCATATAAGGCATGTTTGGGCTATACAATTGGAGTACTGCTACTATAAATGGCTAATTCTTTCAGTTTGTATATGCTCTGCTAGCATTTCGTTGCTAACATTGGTTCAAACTGCTACAACATTTCTAGCTTGAAGGAGTAAATGAAAACATCTAATACAACGTAAGCATCATTAGGCCTGTCTAACGACTGTATGCAGTCATGTATAAATAGTGAAAAAAATCTCCACGGATCATCATCACAAAAATCTTCTAGTTGCTTGCGCCAATGAGGTTAAAAACCATTGTACAATACAGCACTGTAAACAAAAAGCTGTATAATAAATGTCCTTGAGATTCTCGCACTGACCCTTGAGACGGACTTTATTGTCATGTTCGATCCCAAGTCGGGGGTAAGGGGTAAGAGCGCAGACCCTGGTTGATATAGCATCAGACATAAGATCAGTCCTGGGCTATTAGCTGGCTCTGTAGATGCAACTAACTAGATGGGTTGAGAATATGTTACTTTTACTAATCTCATAAGTGGTGCGAGGGCTTGCCCGAAAGCTCTAATGAACATTTTTCATATTGTTTTATTACAAAAGAATGATGTAAGAATTTATATAATTGAGGCACTAACAAACTAATCGTGTTACCTACCTTTCATATTAATTTTTGTATATATGATCATGCTATATATGATGTGTGTGATTACAGAGTCCTATGTTTTTAGCGTTGCTGTAATCGTTGCTGAGGCAAGAACTCCCTGCCAAAAAATGTACTATTGGGAAAACAGTCTCAGAATAAGTTTAATGTAAGACATTACCGAATCCACCTTATGTTCTAGTTAGACTTCGTATTTATAATGATGTTTATATTAGTAAGTTTTATTAAGTATCTTTTATGTATGTTTCATTTGTCGGCTTAACGTTCGGGGATTTACTAGCATTATAGAGAGTAGGGCCATACGGGGTCAACTGTAAGGATGGAATGTCTGACATTCAATAAAATATGATTTTATAGTCCCAGTTGAGCTGTTGCTAGATCCACCTCATCATTGTTAAGAATTAGCAACTTGTAACAATGGAATCTCTTATTATGTTACAAAATATGACGATGTTGTGAGAGTCGAGTTGAATTCGATGGATTTTTGTAATAATTGTCAATCAATTTGTTCTGTTCAAAAGGCAGGATAAAACGTTTGACAGTCCTACCTTGAGTACGGATTAACACACTAGCAAAATGGATTGAGTTGCGTTGCCCTAAAGACCCGCCATATAGGCAGTGATGGGAAACTATGGCAGTAGCAAATAACCGTATTTGCTGTTGCCCTGTAAGACGTCACACTAGGCGTCAATGGCCACTGGATCTCTAGATTTGACTCGTCCGTCGGATGTGCGTAAAGGACGGTATGAAAGAAGAAAGATAGAAGGAATCAATGGTACAGCCACCTTGATAACGGGTAGTTATAAAAATGCTGCCGTTTCACCGTCTTAATCTTGGGGCCTGTGAATACAGTCACTCCCTTCCTTAGGAAGATGACTATTCGAGGTTCATTAAATGGCATATTTCCATGTGTTTGCCAGAACGTAGCACTGGCGTCTTTACTGTTTAGACGCCAAACGAATATGGGTAGATATAGCTCAGGATCTAATGTTGAAACTGAAGGCACCACCAACGTCTTCGTAAGTCTTTCACACTTAATATCAATGGTGGACTTTCTGGTTTATTACCACTTGCCGCGCACAAAAATGACACGATGTTTCATTTCTTCAGTAATGTTATTAGTGTAAAATTCATGATACCATGTGTGTGTTTATCTAATGCCGTCCTGTTAAGTGTTAAATATATTGCGTATTGAAGTAACCGTCCCGATTGCATAACATGATAAATCATTTGTACGGATGGGGCATCGACAAATGAAACGATGATCAGTGAAATATATAAAATTTCATTATTGTACTATCATCTTAGAGGAAACATCTGTTACATTTAATTAATTATAGTTATCGAGAAGCGATTAACATTGAAAAACTCGTCTGCTGCCATTTTTATGCTGTGATGACTAATTCAAAATACTGTGATTCTTGAAAACATTCCTAAAGGATCCTAGAGAAAACATATTTTAATATTTTTTTTTATATAAGATAGCGCACTAAACCTCATACTGTGCTACGTTCAGTAACTCCTCCTTTAAGGTCAACAGGATAATCACAAGATAAAAGGAAAAAAAAAATAAAAAAAAAAACTAAAAAAAAAAATCGAGGAGAGAATTTTTTTGATTATGCATTTATTCTCTAGCACCCACGCTGTTGAAAAACTTTGTACTTCATCTCTACGGGAACAGTATGCTACATATTAGCTGATTTCTAAAATGTTCCCGCCAGATGGAATTATTCTGGGCCGGCTGACGTATACCTCCACGGTCCGATAAAAAAGGAGTTGCCACTCTAGGGCACCATGTGGTCGCCGGGGCTTGGATCTTTTTGCGCCTCTATCAGCGGTGGTCACTGGATTAAAGTCGAAGTGGGGGCTACACTCTATTCAGACACATCAAACTGCCAATGCTTGAGCTTGCCATGGCATACAGGTGTTTGTTGATTGGTCCAGACTAATGCAAACAAAATCTCTCCACCTTATAATTATTACAAAGAGCTTTCTGTCTGTGTATCCGCTTTTTGCGTGTCATATTTTAATGTCTCATTATCGCTTGCTATGCAGGCTAGTCTTTTTACTTGTTTCAGTATATCTAAGAGTCCTATCCTTTACCGTCGCTTACCAGTATATCTGGAAAACAAAAGAGTTGTCCGTGTCACGTGTTTTGATGTTCCTCGTCTGTGGGTAGTATATATTTATTAACTCGCCGTGTGAGTTCAATTCTTCCACCAAAGTCAATTACTGGTGACAACGTGTCCGTCTGTGTCTCCTTCTGTTTGCCAACAGTCTGGCTCATACTTAACGTATGAGGAAAGGCTTCAAACTCTATTGTCAGTAAGCGCTCCCTTTTAGACAATAATCTATGAATGTCAATCTCTCCGGTCAGGGTTATATTTTGTGTGACATTATTTACAGGGGGAAAGAGATATCATAAGACGTTGTGTTGGTTTTTGGTTTTTATTTGAAGGATTATATAATTGCACAAGGATATACTACAAAAGAAGTTTGTAACTTGGACCATGTGTGGTTCACCAGATTTATTCTCAAAGCAATCTGGGGTGGTTGGCACTCACGATACATCGGCCCAGTTGTCAGAAAAAAGTTCTAAAAAGATGTTAAAGTCCAGTTCCGTTTGTCTGTTCTAAAGATTAACTTTTAGCAACCGATGGATAGACGCGACAATGTTTTTTGATACAAATGCAATGACGGAAGATGATGGAATAGAGAAGCGATAGAATAAGGAATTGGCGTTCGTTCTATTCACATTGGCTCATATACCAATTTTTCCCGTTAACTATATTAAATACTTGCATTAATTCTTCCTGTTGAGCAATCGTCAATTCTCTCGTTCTCATTCTCTCTTATCTCTCTCTTCTCTAAGTCTCTACTACTCTCTCTGTGTGTCTTCGACAAATACTAACTCTCCATGTCATTTCGCTCCATGCACTACAGATTGGTGCCTCCCTCCAATTTTCAACTTTATTGCGGGCGCGCTGCTATGTCCCTATTGAAGATCACCTTTCACAGCTTGGGGCATATTGATGTAACACTGATAACCAACGAATGCATACCAACAGTTGTTGTTGAATAGTTTCCCTAGTTTCATCCAAATTTTGCATCTAGAAGTAAATAACACTGGACGGAAACTAATGGTTTAAAGTGTCTGAAGCAATAATACCCGTGTCTACAATTGAGCCTTGATATTAATCTTATTGTCATGTTGTTCTAGTCTACGCGGTGTTCAGGACGGTTACCTGGAATACTCTTACATGGGTAATTTCATTGCCAGGCGTCCGTTTGCATTAGATATTTGTAGCTTTGGAAAGATTATTTAGATGTAAATATAATTTCACATGAAGACATGTAGAATGTTCAATCAATCATTCCCTTTAGGCTCCAAAACGGAGCATGGCTCTTTCAAACAAACACAACTTGCCAAGAGTACTCATTGTCCTGTCGAACGATCTTCTCAAGTCTTTCCATTTTTTCACTTACTCATGTGTCTATTTCCTGTTGTCCGGATCTATATCTACAATGAGTTTTGTCGGTTTATTACCTTTGTGTCTGCTCTTTCCACTTGCGTGGTATAGCACACCAGAACATGAGGTTATGCTCTTGTTATTGGCATTTTTATAAATACAAGGTTTCCCTTCAATGTGTGTCCTATCCATCGACAGCTGTGTGTTTGCTTCTCAAAACTCTTCGTTCCACATGGCACAGTGTGTCTGGTTCTTGTCATCAATTCCACATTTGTGACTTTGTTCATACCATTTCATAGAGCGCCCCACGCGTTATTATTGCGCAAGCTATCCACGTTTATCCTCTAACTCGCTTTTCTGTCAGCTTTTTGTTAGTCTTTGTTTTTGTTGGGTCTCCGTCGTGTCAAGGGCTCAGAGCCATACACAAAATAGGGATTGCCTGTGACATTTGAGTTGAAAATTTCCTTATTTTCGTGTTGGACTTGATTTTTTCTTGAGACTACCATACGATGTTTTCTCAATGCAATGAAAGCCCCTCTTGCTTTATGTTAATTCTCACCCTGATAATTCCACTGGCACCTAGTCCCTCAAACATTGTCCTATATTACTTTCCAAAGATATGTGGTACAGATTCTTACATCTTTTTAGACAGGTGTCTCATTCATTAATGTTCAAACCCTTGTTAATCACGCGATTTCTTGCCACTTTATTTCATCGTAATCTTTGTGTGTCGTTTTGCCATTGTGTTTTGTGTCTCAGGGCCCACTAGTTGTCAGACCCTCATCTATCGTGTAATACTTTTCATGTTCTATGTCTCCTGAATATGATTAATTGGTAGCCTTGTGGGATCCAGGATCAGGTAATGAGCACAGTCTATCTGCCTCAATATACAGTTCCATCAAGCTGTTAGTCAGATTTCAATGCGATATTCCATATGTTGCAGTCTTTCAGGCTTCTCAACTAATGTGCTGAATATTTTATATTGAAATTCTCGTATACAAAATTTATCTGTTCTGTCTACAAGTAGTATTACTTTAGGCTTGCCTAATGTGCGGTTTATGTACGTTACTGTTATAATTTTGTTCTTGAGCGTATTACTTACATTTAACTATTGTATTTTAGACTGCACAAGTGTCTATTTTCTTGATATTGATTGCTGATGCGTATTGAAGTGTTATATTTAGACCGACACTCTTGAAGCGTTAACGTGTTCAAAATGCATACACCATTTGAAACCTGGGAACTTTAAACGTCTTTCCAATTTTTTACAAGTCTCGTTTGACGACTTTAATCATTATAATTATCATACACCGTTTCATAATGGTGATTGCTAGACATACAACACGATAATGTTTCACGTAATCAGAACACTTGATCTTTGTTACAACGTTTTAGTAGTTCACAGTTGTTTGTCTACAGACTTCACACGTCTGTTACTTGCCGTTTTATTCTTGTATACCCCCAAATGCTTATCATAATTAATATCCTTGTATAACTGAATTAATTCGTTAGGCTAATAGTTCTCATTAGGAAACAACTGCCCTAATATACATCTCAAGATATTCTGACAACAATATTAATTTTAATTTGGAATCCTTTGCACCCAGGGCTATATCCCCCAACGCCTTTCATTTCATAACTGAGTTTGTTACTTCCACAATCTACGCTCAATAATAATTGATTGCGGTTAATATACGGTTTTATATCTTGTTAGGAGCTCAATGGACCTTACTACAATGCTATTTGTAATTTATGAGCATTTAACCAGCTGTTTACCGATTACCATCAAATTAAGTTTATAGTTATTACACTATATGACGCTTAGTGCGGCCCAATGCTCCACATATATTTACACTCTTGCCATAAGGCTTCGAAGGCCACCAACACAGACATCTAGTAAATAGCACTAACGCGATCATCATGACAGCAACTCTAAGCGCGTTGAACTTATCATTTTTCATTCCGGTACACGTTTTAAAATGGTGGAGACCATCCAAAATCGGGGCAAACCCCACAATTGCTCGACCGACCATGCCAAACAATCTCAAGCACATCATTTACTGTTGTCCCTGAGAATATCGATGTAGTTTTCAGTGACCCAATCTATGGATACTGGTGTGTAAAACAAAGAAAGCTCCGAGAAAATGGACTGGGCATTCCTTGTCTCACTCCGTTCTTATACTAAACGGTTCTACTAAGTTGTCTTCATGAAAAAGAAATATGCATGTACATGTCTTCATAGGGTATTCATTATTAAGTTAATGATCCTTCATGGAGAGACTCCGAATTAATGCCTTCAATCAATAGTTCCCAAGCGATTCTCTGGTCTTACACTCTGTCAAATGCCCTTTTCATAGTTACCACGGTGTTCCAAATCCCGAATGCTCCCATTTGCGCCTCTCTGCGGATTATTCGCATTGCCGGACTTTTGGTTTCAAAACACTATTAATTATAATAAATGTGGATATCCTGATGTACCTTTGTAAAGGATCTCCTATTTGCATCCGAAAACACAGGCTTCGTTTTTTTCATCTCTCTCGTTGCCTTGTCTATGGACTTCCTTTTAATGTCTCGAAAGTGAGAATGCATTCCTCGTTCTCATAATTCTTTCCGAGCAGACTGATTTAGAGTAAAACTCATATTTCCTCACTTATAAGTCAAGATTGCCTATCTTGTGTATAATTTCTCCTACTCCTCCCCCCCACCCCCCCCCCCTCTCCAACCCACACCTGCATAGACTGGCAATCCTTGGACAGATTAACATTACCTTACCATCTCGTGCTCGTCCTTGTGAAGTTTTCACTCTCGACCCTCTCCCAGACTTTGCCCACTCTCTCTGTTTCACTCTTTGTCATAATCATTATATCTGCTCTATATTGTTGCAATTATTTGCTTTTGATGGCACTCTGCTGGAACGGAATCTAGTCCAGATGCTTTTTCCATCTTCCAGAAGTTTTTTTCTCTTTTATTATTTCTTCTCTACGTGGTCGTTTAAAGACTGATATGTGAAGGCTCCTCTTCAATGACTGGGCTGGATGATTCTAGGGCGTGGGTCTAGTTTTCGCGAGCTGGTCTATTTGGGAGAAGATCCTCAAAATGTTCTGCTCCATTCTCTTCATTTGGTTCCTTGTATTTTACTAAGCAATTTTCACATTCTTAACTTTTATCTGTGGCCATTTGATTGATTATATTTCCCTAGTTAAGTTCTTTGGCTGTTTACAGGTCCACTGCATATTTCACTTTGGCTGCAGCTTACCCTGCTTCCTTTGCCAATTCATACAACTATATTTCATCTTGTTTCCTGCGAGTTGACTGTTTCTTCATTTACCGACTTCGCCTTGTTTGCTCTCTTAGATCCTGTTAACAAGCTTCAATTGGAAAAAGGCATGTGGCTTTGGTAGATTTCTGGTTTGTTTTTGCTTTTGTTTTTATAATCTGCTTTCATTGTTTTTCCTGTCTGTGTTCATACTCTGTGTACGTAAAGGTTTATGTTGTTATTACCATGCTTTGTGATGTTGTTCTCTTTTATCTCAGTGCTTGTTCTCATTATCGTTCCATATATTTTTTACTTGTTGCCAGCGGTTATCGTGATCTTGTTGCATCTTTCACCTGCCTGTTGGAGTAAATGGTTCTCTGTGGTATTACATGTGACTTAAAATTGTTTCTCTATATTTCCTGATTTTCTAAGATATACCCACATACATACTGGTTGGCCCTATAGCTAACTATGCTGGGTTGTAATTTAACTTGAGGTCTTTATTTTGGTTTTGCCAAAATGCTTTAGAGCAGGATCTGCCCACGGCATGGCGGGTTCGATACAACATCCATGCTCCCTCTAACATACTTCAATTCAAGCAATGATTGGGACCTAAACATCTCTGTGCTTAATACAGTGTGATCAATCTGATTCATCAATTCGGTCGGTCTCTGTGATAAGATATCCAACATGTTTGATGTTATTCTTCGTAAAAGAGTGGAAAATATTGCTTCCTACCTTTATGCTAGTTTGATGTTTTGCAAGCATGACAGCATAGTTTGGTAATAGTTCCCCATTCTCGTTCATCTTACCTACTTCTGCTTTCCCATGATTTCTTCATAGCCCCAGTGTTGTCTGTTGCTATTTTCGCCATTCATTTAGGTCCGATTCCCCCCATAAAATTGCTGTGTCCTTTATTTTCTTATTTTTCATGGACATTTTATAGTATGGTGTAAAAGTCTTTTTCTCAGGACTCTTCTTTATCTGTTGTTTTAGCATAAACACTGGAATGATGTTGTTATTTATTTTTTTTCGTTAAACCCCCTCGTTTTTTAATACCTTGCTGTTGATCCATTGTGTGGATGTCCCATTGCTTTTCATTTATATATACCCTTCTGTGCTTCACTTGGGACTGCTTTAGAGCCCAACCCTTCACACGGCTGGTGGGCTCTTTCCTCCTCATTGTCCTGGTGAACACTCATCAACATATTTACTGTGATCAATCTCTAATCTTCTCTATGCCTTACAAGATCCACCATGTCTCGCAAGAGAAACACGCGATAATGCAATCCTGTTAAATTTGTCATTTACTGCTCGTCTACACTGTGCATAGGTTTTTCCTATTGGTTCACAAAGAATTCGCACAAGATATCCAAAAGCGATGCACCATTCTCCAGGTGACCAATCCTGGAGATTCTCTGTCCTAGACCAGAAGAAAGGTTTAGTCGGAAAAATCCCTAGACTCACTTTTCGAGCTATACTCTAGGCTGGCGTGTGACAATCGAAGCCACTTCCCTTTACACTAGAGGAAAACCTTTTATCTTCTGTTATTGGGACGGCCCACTCTTCGATAGTTGATTTATTATATTATTTATTGGTACCCATTGTCCCTTTGTTCGTTTCTCACGACTTTTCTATTTGTGAGGTTAAAATGTTTTCTGTTACGGGAGAATGGGCAGTAAATCCAAAACGCCCTGATTGCATCAACCACTCACCTTAGTCACGATATTTTAACGACAACTAGCCTCAAACTACCGTAAGTAGCGTTACAGTGTTTCTATAGTTTGCTACCACCTTTCTAGGCCCCGCTCTAAACACCACGGGTGTCCATTACCTATACTAGGGACCCGTGTGTATCTACACGGAAGTTCATGTTCTTCTGTCATAAATAGACACACGAGTCAATTCGTCACTCTTTTAATATGCTCAGAAACACCCCGGTCTTTGACTAGTTTTGAATCAACCATGCTCACGATCGCTCCAAGAGAAAACTACCTACAGTTTCGGGTCTAACACCTACTTTTGCATCTAAAGGACATACTGCGCCAGGCGTGTTTTTGATCTTACCGTGTTTTGTGTCACGACAATCACACTAATAAGCATAATCTTATACGCAATACAGCTTGCGCGCCTACACCAACAACCAATTTTTTTTTTGCCCAAATCCTACACCCCGCCCTGACCTATATAAAGGCTGTTTGTCTAACACCCACCGTTCCCTATCTTTTCAAGTTTAATGTATAATTAATACTGTGCAGTCCTACAGTGTTAGTCGTGACCCCGCTTCGGTACTCTTTAACGATTAATACGACCATGCATTATCCCTCAATTCTTACACCATACCAGACTTATAGATTTTACTCCATCTCTGTGATGATATTAATGCTACATGTAAGAATGCGGACAGGGAATCCTTATAAACGCACTCAATTGAAGAACGATTCTTACCACACACAAAAAGCAGTTGATGTCACCCCTTTCATAAAGTTATTCTGTTTCGTGACTCGTTAATTGCATCCTAGATCAGGGACAAAAGTAGGGTCTCTTGGTAGCTCCACAGGATAATCGAATGCATATTGGGTTTTTATAACCGCGCGGACTAAGGTCGGGAAATGGAAGGTTTGTGTGATCTGGTTTTTTTTATACCACCATTGTTATGTTGGAAAATAAAACGTTAAAGACTGTGTGAACACAGGACAATAGGTCCCGAGTATAATCAACAGAATTGTACGTGTTCATCTACAAATGTTGCTCAAACTTGATGAGGGGAATATCAGTTGTGCAAATGTACGTGTTTGTCCTTGGTAACTATGAGTGAGGGAAAAAAGGAAGGGTCTATCTCGTTCGTACGATAAAAAGGGCATGAACCTGTGTGGAGGCCAAAAAGAAGAAATAGTTTAAATAGAGAAGAGTTGTGGGTGAGCAGATAGGCGAGACTCGATTTTTAGGTATTATATGTATTATATTTGATAACACACCTTTTTCTTTTGACTAGAAGATATGTGTTACAGGACTTTAGCGTTGCCTATGTAGTGGTAACTTTCGTCTACATTATTGAGCTTGATAACCCCAAAAGACAAGTTTTTGAGTAGACCAATTTCACAGTATACTTATTCTATTTGGAATGATTCGTTTGGATATACACAATTATATTATTCCTATTGGATTTACATATAATTATTCATGGTTTGGATTACAGTTTCTTTTTCATCTTGGTTTATACTACTCCTAATCGATTGCATTGTGATATACACCATAGTAAATCTGGCTAATGACATCACTACATAAACAATCTATATTGAATTTTTCTACAGTTTTGCATTTACCACATGTTTGTGGAACTTTATACAGTAATTTGTCTATTTGGGCTTTCACCCTAACTTCTGTGAATCTGTTGATTGCCTTGGAATCATCCAAACTGTAAAGAGCCGCAAAACAAAGAACATATTCTAAATGTGGATATTGAAACAAAAAAAATAAATTATAGGTACATGTCTCTAACACATATCTGGCGGAAAAGGCCACGTCTCCCCGTTAGCACATTCGAACCACGCCACAACATCATTGAGAGGAGTTTAACTACGACTAAATTAATTTCAAATATAAGTCCATCTACTAGTGCAACAGTTATTAAACTAATACACCCATTGGCCAAATCATGAATTACACATCTATTGCGGCAAGTAACATATAGTAACATGCCTTTTTTCTTGGTGATAAGTCATGGCGAAAGAATTAAATCATTGTACCAATGGGAATTTAACAGTCTTAAGAAGATACTGCTAGCCTAACTAGAGCATGTTATTGTATATTACACTAATCAAGCACAAAACATACCTCAAAATACATGTACAGTTATATGAACCACCCGTTGCAGCTACCAACAGGGTCAACACGGAAATCACAAAAGGCGCAAACGCCATCCTGCTAACATACCATACCTCTAAATGAATCAGAGGCCACACAGAATCCCCATCTCTAGATGACCGACGTGCTTTGCAGCGAACCGAGATAACATAGACTCTCGTCTTTATCCAGTGAGATAGATTCACTGGTTAGTTAACTAAATCCAAATAGGATTCGCTCTGTGTGAATCATAATACCCCACTTCCAACGGGCAATTCTAAAACACATCTTCATGAGTTCTGTGCTACAGAGCCATGATATCAGCATAACAGATATAAATACAACGTGAGGCAACTTGTCTATTATTGGAATTCGACCACCTTTCCCCGAGATAACCAGATTGTGGCATACTTCTATTATACTTGCTGACTCGCGATTAACATCGCGTGTGTAATGAGGTTCTGTCATCTATCTTGATTTCAATACATTATTGCTGGATCGATTAGTAACAACCCTGTGTCTGATATTCTATGTGGGCAGTGTCCCCCATGCGCTCGTCCAAACCTGCCCGTGAAACGAGAGGATATAACGGGTAAAACTAGTTATCTTGTGTATATATCCAGCGGGTTCTCGCCACCTAGCCAGAACAGTGTTAATTATTCACTGGAACGTGTGTAGGTATTCTGTTGCTGGGAGGGTCAAACGTGTCGTTTAGTAGCAGGAACTACATGGTGATGCCGGGTTTAAGGTTGTAGTATTGGGATAAAACTCGAATTCTACCATCACCCACCATGCCGCAGGGGACTGCGAGAACAAGAGGGAGAATAGAGTTATCCAAAACAGTACATATTGCCGTGGAGAGAATAGAGAGCAACAATACATATTGCCTCGGAAAGAATCAGGAGAGCACACCACATAACTACATAGAAAATCCCAGATCAAGAGATCGACGACACAGCAACAAAACGGGTCGAACAGTAGCCCACTGTTAGACAGTCACACTGGAAAAGCACAGTCATCCATAAAAGAAATTGTTCGCATAGTGTTAGGAAAGTTATCTAACGGTAATCAAACTTGCTGTAAGATAGGGAATTAATAATAATGTTACACCGACTGCCCAACAAACTTGTATAATAACAACATAAGATGGACTAAGGGCACATATCAGAGCTCTAAAGACAATCGGAGAGAACACCACATATAAATACAGACATCTCCTCTCACAGGTATAGTTTTAGTGGAAATCATGTATGAGACGCTATGGGCCCCGTCATGATCTCATGTGTAGTCGCAACTGTAGAGAAAAATGGAAAACATGTAATACTGCAATAGTGGATAAGAAATTCAGATGATTGTCTAGAGATCGCCAACCATAAACGATGGACAGGTCAAGTCTGGCTACTTGACCTATTGATAACATCCATCACATCGTCTGTGACGCATACGTAACGCAGAAAGACCAGTCGGCCAGGATAAGGACAGAATGCCCAAGATGTACCATCAGTCATTGTTGAACCAAGCTCAATTCCGACAGCAGAGAAGACGATTATTTCTACTCGCTGAGTCACGCGATAAAGGGACTGGAATTTCGAATACCAGGTAGACGCAGAGCAAGTTATATCAAACGAACACAATGTGACAGCATAATTGATTACTGGTGTGTGATCACTATTGTGTTACAAGCAACAATTACGTATAGACCAGGACAACACTGACTATTTCACACACACTGAAACGAAGCGCACCTCACATTATGGAACAAACAGATGACTCCCGACCGTTAACAAAATTTGTCGGTTTACCTCATGAGCAAGTTACGTATGAAATTGTGTGGGAAAACGCAGACAGCCCACAACACGCAGGCATGGTTTGTGCACCATTTCAACACTACTTCACCTTACCATCGGACAATGCAGCCATCCACCCATCGGACATTGCGAAATACGCCATCCTTTGTGATCTAACGATTCACGATGAAAAAAGGTTATCTTGATGGAACATCGCCAACGTTCCTCATGTCAAATTCGTAAACGTCCAGTTCAACGATTATTGGTTTATTGGAGAATCAATCTTCTCTAATAACTAAAAATGTACTCACCAAGCTATCAAATACCCAACGAGTACTATCTCTTACTATAGTAATCTCCCTGTTCCCCATCATGTAAGGTCACTAGTATCCATTTTTTGTAGGGAAATTTTATTTTTTCAGGAAAAGATGTCAGCCTCACGTCAGTCATGAAATTCTGCTGATGATACTGACCGATATTGACAGTTATGCATTCCGCAACACCACCCATATACTAACCAGGTTATTATGGGTTGACTGCCACTGTGTTTTAATGTTAATATAATTTTTAAGATTCTTAGTCGACATGGCTGTCATTAGGACTACATCATTTTACACCGCTATGTCAAGACATTGAAGAACTTTCGCAAACAATCGCAGTCTACAAAACACTATGTTATCTAGGTTAACAGAAACTTTAAAATTATTCAGTTCTCTACTTATACAATTTTTTTTATTTTTTGCAAAGTCGCTTAGGTACGAAATTCTTCATGATGTAGAAGAGTTGTTACCCACTGTTACAAAGCTACACCACATCTTTTGCCTTTGAAGAAGCTTTATAACAAGCTTATGCTTTACACAGTTTTTATTTTTTTATTTTTTTTCCTTCTTGATGATTGTTAGTGGACAAACAGCAAAACATACCTATACGCACACCACATGTTTTTTCCTTGGTGACCACATGAGAGTTTCTTTTTTGAACGTGTGTTTTAAACTCACCCGCTCTTTCCTATTGGGCATTAGATGGAGAAAGACCGTTGTTATAATGCTCTCAATCGCATCGAGAATTTGTATCGTTTGGCGACTTGTTTCTTTAATGATTTGTATTACGACAGAGAAACCATTTGTACCTAGATAACGCCCCTTTCTCACAGGATATATGACGAATCAGGACGTCAAATTTATTCTTCCCTACACATCTTAACACCTGTACATCTCATGGTCAACTTCTCGACATACTCCAGTCAAAGACGGAGCGTTTCTAACATCGAAGCCCCGTTCCGAGCGTGATCCACCCCCATTGAATATTAAAAGATTCAACAGGAATATTTACCTATGTTAATGAGCCTATCAAATTTCTATTAAATATCTTCTGCGCATTCCTGAGTCCAGTTGAGTACACACCAGATAGGTCATGACCCACGACACACACTAGAGTTTCTAGGAATATTGATTTTGCCGAGCTATTGGTGTTATGAATTTTACGCGGTTTTGTGTATAATACCATGTGTCAATGAAGTTGAGATGTCCACAGCGGAACATCGCGCAAAAGAAAATTGAGGACATTGCTACCCCCCCACTGACAACATGACTAACGCCCCTAAGACCCACCGAATACAATTTCACATGGACTTAATTCGTTTCCCCTCCTACGGTGATAAACCC
>JAMPIV010011795.1:0-49905 GCA_024509875.1 Oreohelix idahoensis | reverse complement strand
TGAATAACCCCCCCCCCCTCCCCCCCCCCCCCCTGGTTCCCCCCCCCACCCATTTATATAGGGGTAGGCCGCAGGGAATCTGCCAGTGCGTAAGGAAAGCCTTTTGGATTGGTTCCTCGGCCGGTATGGGTACATTCCGTGACCGAGTCCCGAAAAAACAGGGCTTATGCCTTAATTTAATTCTGTCTGCCCGCCATCTTGGGTGTTTTATTTTATTTATTGGGAACAAGATGGCGCTATACTTCGTGTAACTTTAATCTGTCCTGTTCTCAGAGTCTGATGAACCGTTGTGATTGGAGGGCATATTATGTATCTTCGGACATAGTGTATTAAACAAAGACAGTGGGATTACAACACACGGTTTTACGACATCGGGGAGGAAAGATTTTTGGTCGTGAGTCTACTTCCCAAAGGTTCAGGTGTTATTCTCGTGCGGTCTGTCAAGACTACTCATAACTGAAATTGACCCGATCACGCTTCTCGTGAGAAACTTAGCTAAACAAACCTGATTTGCTAACCTGTTATGACTGGCGGGGTCACCAACGTTTGTAAACCGTGTGTTAAGCTCGTTGTTACACACAGAAACAGCGGGTCAGGACTAAAAAAAGTGAGTAACCCCCCAGACTGTCCACATGCATGGGTTTTGCCTACGCAAATCATTAACGCTTAACTGGCTTGCAAAAGGCTGTTAGGGTTCTGTAGGGCTATCCTTTTTTCCATATCGACCCGGCCCCACATCAACGTAACAACTTTTTGCTTCTGTTCCGCCTATTTCTTTTCAACATGATTGTTGACGCTAAGTTTTTATCTGCTGAAATAAACTACCAATAATGTGGATCATATTGCACCGCAGATTACTATTCGTTTGGAGCAAATATGACCTGGGATAATATTTAACTCAATTTTTATTTCGGAGCAAACTTTGACGTAGGATTAATATTTCATCATATTTTTCCTTTTGAAAACCTTCTTTTCCTGACCTACCAACAATGGACTGAAAATTATCACAAAACATAGCGGGGGTTGGGGAAAGAGAAAAAAAAAACCAAATAAAACGGGGCAATTCAGTAGCTGTCTTATTCAAATAAAGCAATTTCATGATGATTTAGACTGGCAATTCCAAGAGGACAGATAGGGCATTAAGTGATTTCCAATTTGCTTCAAACCAGGCATACGGACCATCCCAAATTGGCTTAACATCACAGACTTGGCACAAGTTTGTTTTTCTCCTCAATGAGACTGACGTATGTTAGCGCTATTTCCCAGACCTGCAGCTTGGTTTTGTGTGGTGTGTTGTGTGTGTTGTGTAGGTGTGGGGGTGGGGTTTGGGGTGTGTTTGTGCGCGTGCGTGCGTGTGTGTGGGTGGGGGGTGTGGGTGTGGGTTGTTGGTGTGGTGGGTGTGTGTTGTTGTGTTGGGGGTGGGTGGTATTTCCTCCCATTTGGACATTTGATAGCAAATAACTAAAAATTCAATTTATTACGCCAGACTGAGGATATTTTTCTCTTTTTAAACGTGAAGTTTGATTAAACTATCACCTTAGCTTTACTTGTCCCCCGTCCCCTCGTTGATAGACGTGAAGGAAAACGATACGTTCTGACCGAGGAAAAACCTAGTAATTGGTTTTGGATGTACAAATCGTCTACCGTCGTGGCTCCAAAGTGTTAAGACCAACAACAATTTTTCCATAAAGCAGATCGTACCGCGTGTACAAAACGCTATACAGAACGAAAAAAACAAAGCAATACTCATACTCACTTTTAAGTTTCAGGTTTTTGTTTAATATCCCCTTTGTCTCCGTATCAATTTCTTTATTTCATTATTTAGTACTTTGTGTGTCCCACCTTGGTGTGCAGATGTGTTCAGTCAAAACAATGTTCATACAAAAATAACAGGGCAATCCACATAGGACGTCAGTAAACTCACGACGTATAAAGTCAATGAGTCTTGTAACAGCCGTTGACGTTTTTCTTCATTATTTATTGTGGACGCCACAGTGACAAAATGGTTACGCGAATATGTAGACACATCAAACAGTCATTATCACAGCAACATTCAATACAGCAATAGACGGTAGACAGCATTACAATGATGAGTCAGATGCATGTTATATTTCAAAGTGCTGTAAATGTAGTCAGGTGAAAAACTCCATCCTTTTCTATAACAGCCAGGAGATAACCAGATGTATGAGATCAGTTCACTCTCCTTAGTTTGACTTCAGCAAGACAGACACGTCTGCCGAAGTATAAATAATGTCCTCAAAAATATCCTCTAGATAATAAAGGTTTTTCAAACCTAGTTCATTTAACAAAGTAGCAAGTAATGGTCCTTGGTACATGCATCAACCGATGCAGTACAATACAGCGACATGTGAGCTAGGAAAACATCTCGTGACGACGACTTTCGAAGACAGGCTATGAATCGAAATCGCTCACGACCCAAAATCGATAGAGTTAAGGAAAATGTTAATTTACCTTGCTTTCATGAAATACACAGAAATATTATGCCTCCCGACATGTGGGAAATACACTAGAGGTATTATCTCGAATAAACGAAATATCCATAAGAGGACTACACATCCCTGACAGAACAAAAAAATAGCGGAGATCCCCTCTTCAACGAGGCATCTCTTTCGCCATTCCAAATCGCTCACTCCACTAGTGGTGGGCGGAAACCGATCGACCAAGAAGCAAGACAAGTCATGCGCAGTCCAGCGCAAAAATGACCACAGCTCAAAAGTTAACTGCATTCGATACCAACGCGAGAAGACAAATGCTTACCGAGAAAAGTGACTATAAATTTCAAGCAGTTGTTGCCCTTGCGTTATAAAATAGATATTGAAATAAAACGATGTTGCGAGAATTTATCACGCAACATATCACCACCTCCTCCCGATAAAAAAAAAAATGTGGAACATATTTTTTTTTTCAATATCAAAGAGCAGCGATAAGCGGCTCAAAACGCACGAATTATGCGCTGATAATTAACTAAATTGCCAAACAATAGGCTAATTATAGAGTGTCTGGTGAGGATATACCTCAACAGAAAAATAAATATGTCTCAAAAAATATTCACATCGGGGAGGTGTCACCAACACACATCACGTTAGCATGTAAACACAATATACGTATGCAAGTTACTATAATCATCATTAAACAGCATACTCTAATATTGTCTTTAAAAAATGGATGTACAAATCTGATAGGAAAATTTAAATAGTACATTCTTTGACATGTAATGACATAAGTACATAGTAAAGTTAAACTACATGACGATCCAGGACATATGCTCTGGTATTCCGAGGGTAAGTACACAATCTAGAACTCGTCATGCTTGATACTAGTAAGGTAAGTCCTCAGCTCAACAATGACATTCTGAGAAAGTACAAGCAATATAATGCTAATTAATAACTAATATGCTTCATAAGGTACAATACATTATTAATAATTGTGGCTGTTTAGTAAACTAACGGCCCTTATATTAACTACTCAGTCCTCCTCTATCATCTTAAAAAAACGAACAGAAGAAGATGACAACAAAGCACGATAGTGTGTACATATAAAGTAAGTACAGATGTGCTAATCTATTGTAGAAATATAGGTGTGTTATGACTCTGTAATATATGGAAATATAGGACAGAAGTATTAGTTGGAGTCATGTGGGCATCTAGACAAAATGTCAGCCATCACATTATCCGCACCACGGATAGCTCGTACCGTGAAGTGAAAAGGTTGAAGAGCTATAGCATATCGAGTGGATCTCGAACTCTTCAAATTCTTAGTCTGAATAGCTGTAAGAGCTTTCTGATCAGTCTCTAGAATGAAATGTGCGCCCAGGAGGAATCTTTGTAGTTTTAGAATTGACCAAACCATCGCTAACAACTCACGGTCTAAAACCGAGTAGTTCCTCTCTGCCGCATTTAGTTTTCTAGAAATGTACATAACAGGATGCAGAGTATTTGCATATTCTTGCATCAGTGCTGCTCCAATCCCAGTGGATGAAGCATCACTCCGAAGAACAAAAGTCCTATCAAGAGTAGGTAATCTTAAGATGGGAGGAGAAGAAAATATATTCTTGATTTGGTCTAGTGAAGATTGGCATTCTTCAGACCAACGGACCAGATTAGGCGAACCTTTCTTCAACAATGTTGATAGAGGTGCCATGATCGAAGATAAATTTGGAATAAATCTCCCATAAAATTGAATTAAACCTAAGAGACTCCTAACTTGTTTCTTCGTTTTAGGAACAGAGATGTTCAGTATTTTGGAAGTATTGTGGTCTTCTGTCTTCAAGAGACCATGACCAACACGATGACCCAGGAAAGAGATTTCACCAAAACCAACAAAAGCTTTAGAAGGTTTTGCTGTCAAATTATTCTCACGTAGAGTGGACAGTAAGTCATATAACCCTAAATAGTGATCTTCCCAGGTATCACTGAAGAGACAGATGTCATCTAAGTATGCGATGACATCCGAACGATGTGACAGAATTCGACGCATCATGCGAACGAAAGTGGCAGGGGCGTTCATGAGACCAAAAGGCATAACATTCCATTGAAATAGACCCCTAGGTGTAGAAAAAGCAGTAAGAGGTTTGGCATGCTCTGCTAAAGGCACTTGCCAATAACCTTTAGACAAGTCAAGTTTAGTGAAGAATCTAGAATTAGAAAGTCTAATCAGTAGATCTTCTAACAAAGGCATCGGTTCAGCGTCGAACTTTGTGACCTGATTCAATTTGCGATAATCAACGCAAATTCGTATGTTCTTATCCTTCTTCCGGACAATAACCATGGAAGAAGAATATGGTGAAGTCGATGGTTCAATTATATTTAATTGAATCATTTCATCCAATTCCTTTTCCACTTGCGACTGAAAGTGTATAGGAATAGGATACGGCCTAACCCTAATTGGATTATTGTCGGTAAGAATTATGTCATGTTCTATGACATCTGTGTGTCCAGGAATGTCAGTGAGAACATCCTGAAATGTTTGTAACATCGACAAGTCTCGTCGATGTTCGTCACCAGAAAGATTAGGAGAAACAGAAACGTTTTTCCAAGATTCCGTGGAATGTAATGGAACCACTGGAAGGGGAAGGTTGACATCAGAGAAGGTAGCTTCCTCATCCTGAATGACAGACAGGGATGAATAATGACCGTGAGGTGCAGGAGCATCATCCGTTGCCTGGAAAATAGGCAGCAAATAGTCCGGACGTTCGTGAAATTCCGAAAGCATGTTTATGTGGAAAGTTTTATGCTTTCCATCAATATCGACCACATAGTCAACATCGGAAATCCGAGAGACTATTGCATACGGACCTTTCCATGCAATAAGAAGTCTATTTTCCCTACTGGGGAGTAGGACGAATGCTTTGTCACCTGGACAAAGTTGTCGTAGACATCTATTCTTGTTAGCAAACTGCCTTGCCTTCTCTTTAGCAATTTCTGATGAAGCAGTTGCTAGCTTACATGCCTCAATGATCTTTTGTCTAAGAGCAATGACATACTCATATGAGGATTGAGTTTCATCGCTAATATCATCGGCAGTGATGAGATCGTGTAATAAAGACATAGGGCCGCGTGGACGCGCGCCAAAGACAAGTTCGAAGGGAGAAAATCCTGTGTGTTCATTAGGGACTTCTCTATAGGCAAAGAGAGCCGCGGGTAAAACCCTGTCCCAATCTTGAGGATGATCTTCAGTTATCTTACCAAGCAAAGTCTTGAGCGTTCTATTCAGACGCTCAACTAACCCATTAGACATAGGATGGTAGATACTACTGAGAGATCGTTCAATATGTAAGGTAGACATTACCTGTGACATAGTGTCAGATATGAGTTGAGTGCCATGGTCTGACAATATTTCTCTGGGGAACCCCAAGCGAGAAAATATCAACCAAAGAGCATCTGCGATATCTGTAGTAGATATGCTCTTAAGAGGAATAGCCTCTGGCCAACGTGTGCACATATCGACACATGTAAGGATAAACTGATGTCCTCTGGCCGACTTGACCTTAAAAGGGCCAATAATATCTATGGCCATTTTCTGAAACGGCCGAATAGGAATGTCAGCAGCCTGGATAGGCGCAGCATGTCGTGGTCCTCTAGATTTGACCTCCTGACATACCTTGCATGATCGGCAGTAAATACGAATGTCCTTATTGACAAATGGCCAAAAGAAAGCCGCAAGGACTCTCGACTTCGTACGGGCAAAAACCCATATGTCCAGCACATTGCGAGTCATGAGCATGTTGTAATATTTGCACTCTCATGCTCTTGGGAACAAGAATTTGCGAATGTGCCGACGTAGTCGAATCTTGTACCATACGTACAAGTACGCCGTTTCTCATTGCAATCCAAGATTTTCTATTTGTATCCTGATTCGGATCACCTTTCTTCGCAAGAACGAAGAATTTTTTTAAAGAAGGATCTTCTTCTTGCAATTTTATGAAAGAGTCACGAGTAATCACTAAGTGACTATCTTGGCTATCAACTTCATTATCACTATTCAGTGAAGTTTCGGGTGTTTGTAGAGCTTGTGCTCTTGTAACTACTGCATTTGTAGCTTGCATGTTATTATCTTCCCAAGCAGCAATCTGCTGTGGGGTACACTCCCTAACTCCGTGAATACGACCAATAATAAGGTCCGCAATAGGATTAGGTAAGAGACAAGCATGCACATCTCCAGTAAAGAAAGGAGTGGCAATGCGAATTACAGCAGTAGGATATTTTTCTAGAGTGCCGCCAAATGTGACACATTTAATAACCCTTCCTGTAGCACAAGATGGATCTACAAGCGATTGTCTAACACCAATAGTGGTGCATCCGGAATCGAAAAGTAGTGAGACCGGAGTATCATTAACAAGACCCTTATGTAGGATTAAAGAACCCCTCCCGTCATGCGCAACAGCAGCAGGAAGAGCGGGAAGTGGGTGACCACAACTCAAAGTAGTTATGGTACCCGGTTCGAATAAAGTACTGCATTGGGGGCATTTGTTTGCTCTCTCAAAGTCAAAAGCAGAACCAGTGACAGCGTCAAAGTTTTTACTATCAACAACATGATTACAGGCTCCCTCAGTTTCCTGTTGTACAGCATTAGCCTGCTGATATCTCTTTTTTTTGTGTTGAGATCTACCCCGACTATTATTACCTCTGAAGTTATCAAAGTTATTATTATCTCTGCAGTTATTATTGTCTCTATTGTAATTGTTATCCTGGTTCGAATTCCAGTTTCCACGATTACTATCATGTTCACATTGATGCGAACATCTATTTGTTTGGTTCTGAGGTCTTCGGCAGGAATAACCTCTATTACCATATCCTCTTTTGAAATGCTTATAATTATTAGGGTGATAGTAACGACCACTATCAGGTTGTCTCCAATTCTTCGAAGAAGAATCACCATGAAATTGATTTCCATGATTTTGACAGAAATTACCGCTACTCTTTCTATCAAAATTTTGTTGGAATCTACGAGCAAAGTTTTGGCCATACGGAGCTGCCGAAGCAACTGGTAAACCTTCTTTCACCTTAGAGTTACCCATGGTTATGTGTGGGTGCGCAGTTACGTATTGGCAACAGAAATCTTCCATTTCTTTTATTGTTTTAGGTTTACGTTCATGAAGGAAAGCAAGGAAAGACTCATTGACAGACGACATGACTTTGTCTCTAAGTATTAAGTCCATAAGTCCTTCATAAGTTTTTTCCGTCTTAGATAGTTCAACCCATCGTGAGAAAGTAATGCGTATTCTTGCAATAAACTCGGAGAATTCAACTCCATTTTCAGGTAACATGTTTTTAAATTGTAGACGATAGCCGTCTTCGTTAAGCTGATATTTCTTTAACAAAGCGGCCCTGACAACCTCATAATTGTTCTTCTCAGGTTCATCCACCATATTTAATATACTTAGAGCTTTACCTGTCAGTATCCCTGATAACTGATAAACATATTTTGCTTTGTCTATGTTATGAGCTGTACATGCTTGTTCAAATCTGTCCAGATAGAACATTATGTCATCGCTGGAAGGACTAAATGTTGGTAACTTAATCTTAAAAGTATCATTATTAGCCTTACCAGAAGATGAACCCTTGTTTGAATCATTACCATTACTCATGCTTGTCAATTTCAATTTTTCCAACTCTAAAGCTAAGACCTTTTCTTCATGTTCCATTTTTGCTTTCTCTTTCCTCTCATCAGACTCTCTCTGTAATCTTCTTTCCTCAGCCTGAGCCTCTTTTTGAAGTCTTTCATTTTCAGCTTCTTTTTCAAGTCTTTATTTTCAGCCTCTTTTTCAAGTCTTTTATTTTCAGCTTCTTTTTCAAGTCTTTTATTTTCAGCCTCTTTTTCAAGTCTTTTATTCTCAGCCTCTTTTTGAAGTCTTTCAGCTTCTAGCTGTAGCTGGAGTTTTCTTTCCTCAGCTTCTGATTCCCTTTTTTGTTTTTTCCATTTCCATTTGGAATCTTTTTTCATCCACCTGCATCTGCAGTTTCTTTTGTTCAGCTTCCATATGCAGTTTCTTTTGTTCAGCTTCCATTGCTTTATCATATCGAGCAGTTGCAAATTCTTCTAACTTATCACCAGTCTTGCCAAGCAATTTACCCTGCTCAATAAAGTGCTCAAATGTAGACATGTTGTCTAACATATGAGTCCAAAACCTGAAATAATTAACTAATTTATTTCAAACCTAAGTGTAACAAGTCTTAATTAAGCACTTGTATATTCACATCACATTATATTATCCCAGTCTCTGTGGGAAACAAGTCTCCAATCAAAGAACTTGTATATGAAATATCAACAATCAATTCTTGATCATAAGTGCACTTCTCATTCAATAGTGCACGACACTATTCATCATTCATTTATCATCAGTGTAGTAGTAACAGTGCATTAGCATAGCCCATTAACTAATTACTATAACTGTAAACAATGACTATGTAAACACATGCAGAATGTAAACATTGAAAATGTAAACAATACAAACAATGTAAACAATAACAATGTAAACAATAACAAAGATCAGCAACAATACAAAAACGTTCGCAGAAATCAACTAAAAATAAAGCAGAAATTAATGAAATATCACAAAAAATGTGACGATATCTGCGATAGAATTAAACAAAATACATGACACCACAGTGTATAAACAAAAATGTTGTATGAAACTAAATTATAGACAAGAGTAGGCTAACAAATACAAACAAATCAAAACAAAACTAAAGAATGCGAAATAATAACGAAAACAATATTAAAACATGTCATCACAGCTAACATAAATAGCAACAGAAGTCGCTTAGCAAATTCCAGTATTGGAAATTTGCAAACCTTACAGAAAACGCTCACAATAGACGACCTCTATGACGTGGCATAATCTAACGGAGACACCACCCAACCGAGAACCCGCTGAAATATAAACATATAAATATACGAATAACATATAAACATATAACATATAGAATGAGATGATACACAGAAGACTCAGCAGAAGTATAAGGGCACAGTTTACATACAAACAGGCCACTTAACTTATAGGCTTCCAATCGTAGAACAGCAGAAAAAACGGATGTCAATCAACGTCCTAAAGAGCGAAGCTCCAACGATGATGGCACATCTGAACTGCTTCCACTGCTAACACGATGGTACAAGAGCTTCTGAAATACTGTGTGTTGAGTTGTTTCGGCACTTGACCTTCTAATCCAAAAGTAAGTTGATGGAAATCGGTACTTGGCCTTCTTCAGAAAACAACCCGTTTCAACCGGCACTTGACCTTCACAAAAACGACAGCACTGGAACCTTGACAGCAGCAACTTGCTTGACTTGCGTAAAAGATAACAGCAGTCCGAGTTATCCGGCAACATGTAACAACGCCGGGTACTGTCAAATTCTTGTTTCCGTCAAAAAGTTGAAATTTTGACTTTTACCGGGCAACGCCGAGTACTTTGAAAATTTTGAAGATGTTGACTGTATTGAAGAATGTTAATTTCTTGAAGGATGCTGATGAATTCTTGTTGAAAATGAAGTGGGTAAGGGACCCCGTGTTTGCTGGTACCAGAATCAAACCAGCTTATGGCCACCAAATGATGCGTGATGCCATATGATGATGGATGGTATCCGCATGTCTGGTTTTGTGTGGTGTGCAGATGTGTTCAGTCAAAACAATGTTCATACAAAAATAACAGGGCAATCCACATAGGACGTCAGTAAACTCACGACGTATAAAGTCAATGATTCTTGTAACAGCCGTTGACGTTTTTCTTCATTATTTATTGTGGACGCCACAGTGACAAAATGGTTACGCGAATATGTAGACACATCAAACAGTCATTATCACAGCAACATTCAATACAGCAATAGACGGTAGACAGCATTACAATGATGAGTCAGATGCATGTTATATTTCAAAGTGCTGTAAATGTAGTCAGGTGAAAAACTCCATCCCTTTCTATAACAGCCAGGAGATAACCAGATGTATGAGATCAGTTCACTCTCCTTAGTTTGACTTCAGCAAGACAGACACGTCTGCCGAAGTATAAATAATGTCCTCAAAAATATCCTCTAGATAATAAAGGTTTTTCAAACCTAGTTCATTTAACAAAGTAGCAAGTAATGGTCCTTGGAACCTGCATCAACCGATGCAGCACAATACAGCGACATGTGAGCTAGGAAAACATCTCGTGACGACGACTTTCGAAGACAGGCTATGAACCAGAAATCGTTCACGACCAAAAAATCGATAGAGTTAATGAAAATGTTAATTTACCTTGCCTTCCGGAAATACACAGAAATATTATGCCTCCCGGCATGTGCAAATACACTAGAGGTATTATCTCGAATAAACGAAATATCCATAAGAGGACTCTCACATTCCTGACAGAACAAAAAAAGCGGAGATCCCCTCTTCAACGAGGCATCTCTTTCGCCATTCCAAATCGCTCACTCCACTAGTGGTGGGCGGAAACCGATCGACCAAGAAGCAAGACAAGTCATGCGCAGTCCAGCGCAAAATGACCACAGCTCAAACTTAACTGCATTCGATACCAACGCGAGAAGACAAATGCTTACCGAGAAAAGTGACTATAAATTTCAAGCAGTTGTTGCCCTTGCGTTATAAAATAGATATTGTAATAAAATGATGTTGCGAGAATTTAGCGCGCGTGTGTGTGTGTGTGTGTGTGTGTGTGTGTGATTCCTCCTTTGGAATTTGTAGAAATAACTAAAATTCAATTTATTAGCAGAAGAGGATTTTTTTTTCTTTTTAAAGTGAAGTTGATAAAATATCAACTAGCTTTAATTGTACACCGTCTCGTTGATAGACGTGAAGAAAAACGAACGTCTGACAGAGAAAAAAATAGTATTGGTTGGATGTACAGGTAGTCTGCAGTAAATGTTCCTGCCTGAAAAACTATGAACTGTACATTCCCTACACATACCATTTTTACTCTGTAATTATTGTGTTATAGCTTTACTGTAACAATTAAAATGTCTCATCTGTAGCAATTTTCTGTGCTCAAACATTTTAAATTCAACGCTAAGTGCTGTTAATAAACCAAAACTGCGAAGATCTACACATAGTTAAGTTTGTATGCTATCAAAAGGTAAAGTACTGCAAGCAGGGTATAACATAAGCAATACGATATTGCGTTATATATTGAACTGGTACAGAATTCACACGGTTCTGTATTTTCCTCATGCACTGATCCAGCCAACTTTTGGTATTACCCCTAAACTATGCGAGCTAGTTCACGTATGTGATGTCTTCTGTATACACAATAAAATTTACTTACCAGTTAGACTATCCTGTCTGTTTGGTCATTGTGATTTTTCCCCACATACATGTATAACTTTAACAGAAGGAAAAGGATCCCGTTACATGCCTATTGAGGCATTCATTGGGAATAACGGTGTCCAGCCCGTATTTTTTTGACGATGCACACTAGGTGTGATGTGGTAGACATCACGCCGGCCGCCTTAACCTTCCCAGAGTTGTTCTGGTACCCTATTCACGAGGCTGGGTCGACCCTATAGCCGTTTGCGGCCTAAAAAATCCCACTTCAACTGGGGATCGAACCATGGACCACCGAGCTAGGAAGCCAGTGCACTAATCACTGTGCTACCGAGGCTCTTACATATAACTTTACAACAAGAATTATTTTTACACAAATTGACATAAACGTTGGTTTTTATTTTTAAACAGTCATCTAATTTTCTTTTTTTTCTTCTTCAAAACTCGAGGTTAAACCACAGTAAGGTTCCCCTGTGGGCTGCGGGCCTGGTTAGGTCGAATCGGTTAAGTCTACCCAAGTCCGGCCCGCCCAGGGGGTAAGAGAAGCTTACCAAGGGGTTTTGTGAATATTTGGTAAATAAAAATATAATTTTATTGACATACTCCAAAAGTAGTAGCGTTAATGAAAACAGTTGTGAATTGGAGAGGGAATGTCGAGTGCTGCTCTCAATCAAATCCCAAGTAAGAAACACACTGGAGGTTGACCATGCAATGCAGGTGGTATCTCTTTCAAAAACTGTACCAAGAACAAAACTGTTGGTTGACAAGAAACAGAATCACGGGGCTCTGTAATTTATTTGTCTGTGTTCTGATAAACATTAAACAACTTTATGATACTAAAGAGTTTGATATACATTTAACACCTTTATTATACTAAAGTGCTTTCTGAGATCGAAACCTAGCAGCACCACACTCTAGTCTACCCAGCCATAAATGTGTACCTGAATCTGCTCTTGAGTTAGGGAAGGCAAAGGCAGTGAGGAAGAGAACTGGTCACCCTAACTCATAAAGTCTAATGTGGTGAAGTCTAACATTTCACCTCCCACCGGCAGTTTCTGCTATGGAACTATCTTTACCTTACCATTCTTGCAGTCAAGAAGCAGAGGGAGGGGAAAACAACAGCAATTTGGGTGTTGTCCCTGGAGTCTGTGATTAAATATACACAGAATATGATTATTGCTCCCTCAGGCATGTCTGTCAAGGGGATTCATTTGTGATTTGGCACGAGGCTGGTAACCTCGTCATGTAAAAAAAAACTGCTACAAAAAAAAAAAAACAAAGAAACAAACAACGGCGAGAGCATGCAATGGCTTGGTGCAGACTTTTTTGCAACGAGATAGCTGCAGTTGTGATTCCATGTTCCAGGAGGAGCTAAAAGTATGATGATGCTGATGATGATGAGGAAGTGGTGCTCGTTCAAACATCATAAAACTACTGGTACATTCACAGATCAACTGACTGTTTCACTAAATTCCGTCATTAATAACAACATCTTCCCATGACCTGCCGTTGTTGATGCAGTCGCTGACTGCCTTAATCACTTTCCCAAGCCGTCTGTCTAAAGCGTCGAGATGTGGCTCCAGCAGTATTGGTGACACCTACAGGATTTGAGTTCAAGGACATTCTCATGACGTGACTAAGACTGTCTGGACCTTGATACAGTTTGATTATTTTGGAAAGGGTTTGGACATTCGTATCATACAGCACTGTCTCAATGGAGCCATGACAAGACATGCAGTCATCATTTGGCCTTTGCGAAACTGAAAAAAAAAAAAAAATTGTGAGTTGTTGACAGTCAGAAAAAGACAAATAAATGAAATTAAAATACTTCTTTCTTAAAAAGCGCGAGACTTTTGTGAAAGGTATTTACAATTACCACTGCAACACTCCAAGTGTTTGTCTCAATTAATTCCTGAACATCGTTTCTTTCCCTTTTGTCTCGTCTCAATGAATGTCTGCTCCCTGTTTGCTGACTAGAATTTCTTCGAGTCGGAGCAGACCTGTCATTCGATCCATTTTACTTCGTCCCTGTGCAAAGGCTATTGAATTACTTAACATGTTTACTTCGGTCACATTTTTACGTTTAAAAAATCGACCAGAGCCTTTCCCATGAGCATTGCTTGCCAAACATTCGCTAGCCGGATCCGAGCGGAATGAAAGCAGCAGTAAATCGTCCTTTAATTTTTTTAACAAGGACAAAAGTCCGACGTGATCTTGGCGTGGGAAATTCTCCTGGTTCTAAGGAAAAGCTAGTTAGAAAACCCGCACTTTTTAATGATCAGCCATTGCTTAAAGTACTCAGGTTTGTAGAAAAAAAAAACAAAAAAAACCGTTATTTTCATCATCTTATATATGTACAGTGACTCGAAGTATACATTCATTTTAAATTTTTTAAGTCTCTGCGAAGTCTTGAGCGGTAAGTAAAATCCCGGTATTCGTTTAGCGAGCACTTTGATATCAAGGGAGTTAGCTGATTAATATAAAAGTGTAAAATAATTAATATGACGCTTCATTTTCTATAAACTGATTGATGGTTATTTAAATATTTTAATGTATTATGAATAATGATATCATTTGATGTATTATAATAATGTAACATACTGACTGGTACCTGTAAGTACTATATAAAAACCAGGAAGGATGCTGTGGTGGAAGAGTGGACAAAAACTGTAGTGTCACTCATGACCACGCTACGGCCCATCGCGGTAACTAGAGGTTGACCAGAAAATAACCCGACACCTGGTTATGTGATACCCTACTACCCCGTTTGACTGCAAACTTCGTAATGCAAGGGGCTTTTTTCCGATAAGGAAAAGACAAGCTAGAAAGGATCAGGTAAATAATTAAATAGGCCTAATTGTGCGACGAGAATCCAGAAAGGACTTATAAAACAGCAGATCAATTAGCCTTATTATTTCCTGCAGCGCAAAAATAGATCTTAGCCAGAATTACAGCAAACCAAGAGCTGATTTTTGGAATGTGATTAAAAAAAACTGCCGCGAACAAAACTCATAGTTGCTTTTTCGAAGTCGCTATTTACGAGATGTGCTAGATAGATCGCTGTTGATGTAGCGAAAGGTTTTCCTAGTATGATAGTAGTGGTAGAGCAGAAGTAGAATCTCTCTCCAGAAAGTATGAAGTTCCAGTGCCCGAGAAGTACACTGGTATCACAAGTGAGTTACAGCTGTGAATACTCTGAGCTGGACAATAGATTTAGGCTTCAGAAGTATAAGATGCTACTTCGCTATCGTAACCCTATGTGATATTATAATTAAATTAGAAAAAGTAACTCAAAATTTAACAGTTAAAAATTTAACAAGTCAAATGAGTACAATTATCCAATTTATTATGTACATCTATATATTCTTGTAATGATAAATGGGTGTTGGAAGATGGTAAAATGTATGATTATTTACAGTTACAAATTAAAATAACTAATAGAAAAAGTCTTGGATTTATCTTCCACTGAATTTATAAAACAAGTTTGTCACATTATCTCTTGCCATCTAGTTTTCATCATTAGAAAGTCGTTTTAGAACTGCTCACAGGATTTGTTGGATGGAAATATATATAAACTCAACTTTATCCACGTCTGCTCGAGGTTCCTCCGACACACTGGAGTACGGAAGACTTTCCTTCAGCCCGCCCTATTACTACGGGGGCCTCTGGTGTTGACGTTTGGTTGACCTCGAGGCTTCAGAGAGCTGGATCAACTTCTTCTTCAAGTCTTTAGTTTCTCGATCAGGAATGATCATAAACATTGATCATAAAAACCTGGAACAAGAAGTAATAGGTGGCCATTGTTCTAACAATCTCACCACCCTCTGCTGTTCATGATGCGACCATGTCTTCAGTGTTTGTATGTAAATGAATGAATCATGGTAGTATAGTACAGAGATAGCATGATAAGATAGTGTATAAGGTGCAGAATTAACAATATACATGAATAAATCACATGTTATGATACATGGGTACGATATAACCTTTGCCTTCCACTTATGGATGTCAAGTCACTTATGTACTTGCTGGTATGTCGTAAGCTTCCAGGCAAGAATTAGCCATAATATATTTGGGCTAACCAATTAATGGTTATGCTTCCTGACAATGCCGGTGAAGGTTATCTCTGGTTAGCGTCATTCCCTTTTTTATTATATCTGCTACAATCAATCAGAAATAAAATCTGAAATAAAATGATATTAGTAATACATATATTTTTAATAAACTTACATACCCTCTTAGGATTAATAAGCTCACGGTGAGACTGTATTGGCTTAACTTAATCTGCCCTGCATGCAGCGTGAAAAATAGAAACTTTTCTTGCAGAGGCTGTCCTCCAGTTTCTCACTCTGGCTTCTGGATTTGGTGTGTGATTTACAATGCGCCGCTCTGTCCTTATATTTCAGTCTCTCGCGCGTACGAGAAAGCAGCTCCCAAATTCCCCAAAAGATTTTAGTTTCATCTCCTGTTTTGAAGCTATTTGAAACAATCTGTGCTTTTCCTGTACTCGTTTTTCTCTTCTGTCACTCACACACTTATCTCCTTCCTTCCTTCCTATATATCATTTCCTTTTCCCCATATGGGGCTTTCATTACATATAAGTTTTATACAATTCCGTTGAGGCTTGTTAGTGTAATAAATTTTTAAAGATTATTAGCTAACTTTTAGCCGATGTGATGAAGGTGAAAAATATTAATTATCTTTAAAACTATTTATATTTGAATAATATCCTTTTGGATATAATTCCTAGCCTATCTCCTTTGTTGAGTTATATTTATTTAATATTATTCCAACCATGCGTTCTCCTGTAGTGAATAATTTAATGTCCAGTAAATGCAAACTTTTAAAGTCGGCCATACATTCCTATATAGCTATTTCCTCATTCTTCAGTAATACTGTATGGCTTTTAACCGTAAGTCACATTTCCGCTGTCTACCAACTTCAAAGAAAGACCGCAGCGCTGACCTTGCGCTGGTGTGTGTGGGTGTCGCGTCGGCGTGTCGCGCTACAACCAAGCAAGTGTGTACCAAATCTCGCTACAGAGCCCTCTTCTTTAAAACAGTGCCTGCACGGTTAACTTTTTGGTAACACATGCTGCAGTTCCTCCTTAATTTTCTGTTTCTCTATATCTCCTTTGATAGGATGCCTACTTAAAAAATCGGGTCCAAGATTGTCCCGTCCTGGTATGTATCTCACATTGAACGAATATGGAATGTAGTAACAGTAAACTCCACCTTAAAATCGTGAATTTAATTTTTTTAGACACTGCTAAAAAACATCAAAGGCTGGTGATCACTTTCCACAATGAAGTGTTTCCCGTAAAGAAAAGGGGCGAATTTGTTGATCGACCAGACCAAAGCGAGGCATTCACGTTCAACGGTAGAATAATTTCTCTCAGCTGTATTTAACTTTCTACTGGCAAAAGCTACTGGTAATAGCATATGTGGCGGTGTGTCTGCCCGCTGTAGTAATGTTGCTCCTCAGTTTGATGCCTACATTGCTAGCAATCCGTTTCTTAGTACGAATTCTTGTGTGAGATCGGGAAAGGGCAAGGGCATAGGTTTATTGTCAGCTTATTTTTTCAACTCTGTATAAGCCTGTTTCACACTCCCACCAGTCCTTGTGTATTTTATCCGGCTGACCTTTTTTGGTTAAGTCGGTTAATGGCGCGCACAATGAGTTAAAATGGGGTATATATTTTCTGATAAAACCCGCACAGTGACACAAAAGGATCTAACATCCTTCTTAGTTTGTGGTCTTGGTGCTTTTCTCATTTTCTCTTCATTCTTTGGGTGTGGTGACATGTGGCCTGTAGAGATAGTGTGACCTTGAAATTCCAATGTTTCGCTTCAAATATGACACTTAGTTGGGCGTTCTGTCGATCCCCGTTTCTCTCAATAATCTACCAACCTAACAAACATGGAGAGTGCTACTAACGTGTTTTCCTCGAATGTAGTGGTTAGCAAATCAATAAACTCATCCCATGAAGTTGGTGATATGAGGATTTTGTAATGGTTCCACAACAATTTCCTCATCATTTGGTTCTTGGTGAAGATACTTGGAGCATTCTTTAAACCAAATGGGAGTACATTGAACTCGTAATGTTCCATCCGGTGTACTAAAGGCTAACAGTTTTCCTAACTTCTGGTTTCCACTGGTATTTGGTAGTATCCCTTGCTTAGATCTACTTTTGAAAAATACCGAGCCTTACTCAATGTAGCAAACAACTGAAATTGGTTTTGTCAGGTAATGGGTCTACCTGAGATTCAGTGATAGCATTTAGTTTCCTATAATCAAATGCATAACCTTGTGTTCACCACTAGGCTTCCTTAATAGCACCCACACACTTGAGCTGTTAGGGGAGCTTCCCAGACTTTGAAATAATTTTTCCCTCTTTTTTTAAGAGAAAATCAATCTCATCCTTGAGTGCCTGTCCTTTAAACGCATTTAAGGTATAGGGTATTCCGCATAAACAACTACTGGTTTGTAAGGGTGTCAGTAATCGTTCATGTCCATCAACTCTAACAGATTAGTAACACCCCTACCGGCTTATCTGTGAGTACATCAGCATTGATTTTACTAACACCCCTTCCTGAACCTTTTTCCTCTGCTCAAAGAGTTAAATGTTCCCACTCACACATTAACCTGAGCATAGCTTTCCGTAGTTGATAGGGGGGTATTCCATGGGAGGAGGAAATTTGGTTCATCCTGCATTTCTGTTTATGCAATGGGCCCTGGGGGGTTCATGATATGGGCAACTTCAGATGCTTGCTCCCCTGTTTTCAATAATACTTTTTAAGGAAGGTTGACATGATACACCTTCTCCTTTCCTTTCTTGTCAATCTTATAGTTGGAAGTCCCGGGAAAGGAAAAGTTTTTTTTCCAATAAACGTACGGTACCCTGCCATCCAATTTGCAATTTTATTATTGCTGCTGGGCAACAGTAACAGAACCTTTTCTCCCACCTTCAATTTCCCTAATCTTTTGCTGTTTTATTTGTAAGTAAGCAGGCCTGCTTCCTCCTGGCCTGTCTCAAGTTTATCATTTGCCATTTTCCCAACTTGTTTTTCAATCGAGATGTCAACTCGTTTGACGTGTGGTAGAAGAAAGGAAGTCACGGTTTTTCTGGCTTTTTCATCAGTCCATTTCCGCAACAATGCTTCCCAGTGGACCTTTGATTGTTCGTCCAAACAACAATGTAAGCTGGAGCCCAATCCTAGTTGGAGTTAATGTGGGACTTCCACTATAGCAAATAGTGCTGAGGGTAAGTATGTGTCCCAAGTTTCAGGTTTCTCACTAGCCAACTTTCTAAGGATTGAAATGAGCGTGCCATTGAACCGCTCTACTTGACCATTCCCTTGGGCGTGGTACGGGCTACAGTGATAATGTCTGGCTTGAAATAACCTGAATACTTCTTGTGTTATAAGCTTTCCCCTAACACTGAGAACCACATTGTCAGTCAATATTTGATGTGGGAAAACCTACATCGGGTGAATATTGTTTAACACATGCCTCTGCCCACATGTTTCGAATCTATCGATGACATTGCTACTGCCTCTCCCCACATATTAGGGAGCAAAAGTAATCGACCCCAAGGGTTAAGATATATGCATTTCATCCAGATACACTTGGTCCTACTGAGGGGTTGGGCCAAAACACAATATCCACGGCAACATGACGTTCGAAGGGCGTTCCCATGATGGGGCATTTCTCCCCAGTGTCAGTGTTTTCTGGTGCAGTCCCCTATGTTTAGGAGCTACTCTTTGGCATTCTGGCCAGGATCTCACATACCTCTTTATGTCCTCTGTGATCCCTGGCCAAAAGTAGTGACAGGCTATCCGTTGTCCAGTGGCCCCTATTCCCATATGTCCACTGAAGGGTATAGCATGTCCTAAGGCATTATGGTAGTCCACTAGCTTCAATAACCTGCCATCCCTGT
Source organism: Oreohelix idahoensis (assembly GCA_024509875.1). Taxonomy (NCBI): domain Eukaryota; kingdom Metazoa; phylum Mollusca; class Gastropoda; order Stylommatophora; family Oreohelicidae; genus Oreohelix; species Oreohelix idahoensis. The sequence continues at coordinate 30,196 of JAMPIV010011795.1, read as the reverse complement.
ATGATTTTGGCCACTACAAGCTGTCCATGTTCCGCTTTTGGTCCTGTTCCAGCTTTTCTATATAGTAGGCCTTTTTTCATATATAAGTCTCCTTTCTCTGGAGGGTTATGGCTTTTAGGTAATTTGCCAAAGCAAGGCTTCAATGTACTGTCAGCAGTTTGAGCCTTTCTCATCTCTTCTGGATGCGTCTTGATGATAGTGTATCCCTCCTCTTTTTTCTTAGAGCTTGCCCTGGGTCTGGACTGTTTGCCATGCACTTATGGGTCTTATTGGTTCTCTCCTAGAAAGACATACTCTAACATCCCACAGTAGTATTAATGGGAAGATAGGGTTGTCCATCACTGCTGGGCTTTGATTCTCTCCTTCCACAATAGCGATCTTATGTTGATTCGGGTCTATGGGCAGGTCATGGTTTCCAGCTCACTTTGTTTCCTGCTCCTTGACTAGGGTATTTCCTCTGATTTCAACCACATGTTTCTGTGGTTATCATGTTCCGGACTCACCAGAATGAAGAGCACACTACTGAGTCAAAGTCCCCTAAGCCTGTAAATCCCATATAGCACAGTACTTGGGTGCCATTCAAGGTCACTATCCTCACAGACACACCGGGGATGCTAGGAGGTCATTCTGACTATCTGCCAGGTCCCCTTCCATCCCTTGTTTTGCTCTGTTGTAAAAAAAGGCATGCAGCGTGATGAGGAAGGGTTTTTCGCAGAGCGTTCCGGTCTGCAATTCCGCAGGCAGTATATGTGGTTTACTCATTTGGCAAGATTTACACCACTTTCCTTCCTTCTTGGAGGTTATCTTTTTTCTGATCCTAGAGGGTTTTTAGTCTTTATAATCAGTTTCTGTGTTTGTTCTTGTTGGAATTGTCCCTGTGTTCATAGTTGGTAAAGTTTTGTGAAGGTTTGAAGTTCTCACCCTGCTTCTTCTTATTTCCTGATACTTCTGACTGAGCTTCTTGATATCTTTCAGCCTTGGTTAAAATATCTTCCAATCTCTCAGCTCCTTGTTCCATAAACAATTTTCTCATTTCTTGAGGCATGGATTCTCTCAGTTGCTCCATCATGACCATTTCTTTTATATCTTGACACTTTCCTAAGCTAATCCATTTTGTCAGATAAGTTTCCAATCTGGCAGAAAACTGGTGATAGTTTTCTCCTGGAAGTAGCTTAGCAGTTCGGAATCTCTTTCTATAAGATTCAGAATTCTTTTCGTACCTGACCAGTAAAGCTTGTTTTAAGATTTCATAATCTTCCTGGTCTTCTTTTGAGAGTTTTAAATAAACATCGTATGAAACTCCCCTCAACCCCTGAGATAGCTTAAAGGCTCCATTTTTCCTTTTCCAATCCATAGGTAGCGGCCAGTCTCTCCAACCGCATATCTATCCAGGTACGACTCAATGGCGTCCTCTTTTTAAATAAATGGATCCAGGTGGAAAACTCCATGGCTCCATTTGCCGAGCGCTATGGTTAGGCGAGCTACTCTCAGAGTGAGGTGAGCTAGCACCATGATTGCTAGCTGCTCCCTGGAGTTCAAGTTCCTTTAAACTTAACTCATGCGCTCTTTGTAACCTTCTTTCTTCAGCTTCCAAAATTAGTCTCTTTTCTTCTCTTTCCAGTCTTTTGGCTTCTCTCTCTGCTTCTAATTTCTTCGCTTCAGTCTCAACTTCCATGCTTTTAGTCTCTCTTTCTGCCTCTAATTTTCTTAGCTTCAGCCTCAACTTTCCATTCTTATTTTGGTCTCTCTTTCTGCCTCTAATTTCCCTTAGCTTCAGCCTCACTTCCATTCTTTTGGTCTCTCTATCTAAATATTTATCCAACTTCAGTTTGTGAATATCGAATTAGAGCATCTCCTGTCATACCCAAGTCTTTTCCTTCCTGCATAATCCCAGCTCTAAACTTCACCAATTCAGCCATGATGCTTACTTACCAGAGGGTATATAACTCTATCTTCACTAACAAACTACCTTAATTCAAATCAATTAATTACTTTGAACAAGACAAATCCTTAACACCTTGTGAGCGTTTCCTATTTACTTCGTCCTCAATGGTACTACTATTACAAAAACAATATTTTCTAAAAATTTTTAGAATTTTTTTTTTTCCAAAAAAAAAAAATTTTAAACTTTTTACAAACACTATTTGTGGCTCAAAGATAAGAATGAATACATAGATAGTGGCCCCAGTTTATTACAAAACAATAATATCCGCGCGAAAGAGCCCCAATGTAGCGATAAGGTTTTTTTCCCAGTATATGATTAGTAGTGGTACTCTAGCACAGAAGATAATCTCTCTCCATAAAGTATGAAGTTCCCAGTGCCCGAGAAGTACACTGGTATCGACAAGTGAGTTACAGCTGTGAATACATCGCGCCCTGAGCTGGACAATAGATTTATGGCTTCAGAAGTATAAGATTGCTACTTTCGCTATCGTAAACCCTATTTGATGAAATATTATAATTAAATTAGAAAAAAGTTAACTCATCAAAATTTAACAGTTTTAAAAATTTATTAACAAGTCAAATGAAGTACAATTATCCACATTTATTATGTACAATCTATATATTCTTGTAATGAAATAAATGGGTGTTGGAAGATGGTAAAATGTCATGATTTATATTACAGTTACAACAGCCATAAAATAACTAAACGAGAAAAAGTTCTTGAGATTTATCTTCCCTGAATTTATATAAAACAAGTTTGTCACAGATTAATCTCTTGCCACTAGTTTTTCATCATTAGAAGTCTTTTATTAAATGAACTGCTCACCCAGAGGAAGATTTGTTTGGATGGAATATATTAACTCAAACTACACACTTTTATCCACGTCCCATTACCTGGAACCCGCTGCTCGAGGAGGCGACATCCTCCTCGACAACACTGGAGTACGGAAGACTTTCCTTCAGCCCGAATCCCTCCCTAATAACTACGGGGGGACTAAAGGTGTTGAAGTTTGGTTGACCCGCTCAATATGCTTTCAGTGAGCTGGAATCGATCAACTTCTTCAAGTTCGTTAGTTTTCTCGATCAGGAATGATCATAAAACATGGATCATAAAACCCTGGAACAAGCAGTAGTAATAAGGTGGCCATTGTTCTAACGAATCTCACCACCCTCTGCTGTTCCATGATGCGACCATGTCTTTCAGTGTTTGTATGCTATAAATGCAATGAATCATGGTAGTATATTACCGAGAAGCATGATAAGATAATGTATAAAAGGTGCAGAATATTAACAATATACATGAATAAATCACATTATATGATACAAAAAGGGTACGATCATAACCTTTGCCCTTCCAACATATTGGATGGCTCAAGTCACTTAATGTACCTTGCTGGTAATGTCAGTCGTAAGCTTCCAGGCAAGAATTAAGCCATAATAATAATTGGCTAACCAATTAATGGTTATGCTTTCCTGACAATGCCGGTGAAGATGTTATCTCTGGTTAGCGCGTCATTCCCTTTTTTATTATATGATCTGCTACAATCAATCAGCCGAATAAAATCATTGCCAGAATACAACAAGATATTAGTAATACATATATTTTTAATCGCGACCTTACGAATCCCCTCGTTAGGATTACTAAGCTCACGGTGGAGACCTGTATTGTCTTAACTTCAATCTGCCCAGCACTGCAGCGTGGAAAATAGAACTTTTTTCTTGCAGAGAGCTGTCCGGAGTCGATCCCGTTTCTTCTACAACTTGGCTTATCTGGATTTTGGTGTGTGATTTTACAAATGCCATTGCGGCCGCTCAGTCCTTATAGTTTCAGTTCTCCTCGCGCGTCTATCGAGATCAAAGTCAGCTCCCAAATTCCCCAAAAGATTTTAGTTTTCAATCTCCTGTTTTGAAGCTATTTGAAAACAATCCATTGCTTTATCCCTGTACTCGTTTTATCTCTTCTGTACACTCCTCACAACTTATATCTCCCCCCCCCCCTACCTTCCTTCCTTCCTATAAATCATTTCCATTTCCCCATATGGGGCGTGTTGCATTGCAACGCACTCATAAGTTATATTACCCCATTCCGTTGATGCTATGTTAGTGTACTATACCAACCATTTTTAAAGATTCATCAGCTAACTTTTAGCCGATGTGATGCAGGAGGTGAAAAATCATTACATTATCTTTCAAAACCTATTTTATACCCCCCGTCAAACTCAATATCCTTTTGGACCCATTAATTTCCTACCTATCCTTCCTTTGTTGAGTTACCTATTATTTAATCTTATTCAAACCATCAAACGACGTTCTCCTGTAGTGAATCGACCTTTACTGTCCACCAGTAAATGCCAAACCTTTTTAAAGTCGGGCCAACATTCCTATGATAGCTATTCTCCAAAACCACATGACTTCAGTAAACATGTACATGGCTTTTAACCCTAAACTCCCATTTTCCGCTGTCTATCAAACTTCAAAGAAAGACCGCAGCGCGCTGACCCTTGCGCTGGTGTGTGTGGGTTGTCGCGTGGGCGTTGTCGCGCTACAAAACCAAGCAATGTGTTTACCACAATCTCGCTACAGATGATATACTCTCCATTGATGCATGGTCCAATAAGCAGCCAAGTCAAACTTTGCTCACAAATACCACAGAATACAAAACACCCGCAATGAGAATCATAACAGGGGGAGGGGGGGGCTGGGGGGGGGGGGGGGGGGGGGGCGGGGGGGGGGGGGTCGGGGGGGGGGGGGGGTGGGGGGGGGGGGGGGCGGTGGGGGGGGGGGGGGGGGGGGGGGGGGGGGGGGGGGGGGGGGGGGGGGGGGGGGGGGGAGGGGGGGGGGGGGTGGTGGGGAGGGGGGGGGGGGGGGTGGGGGGGGGGCGGGGGGGGGGGGGGGGGGGGGAGAGGATGGAAGTCAACACCTCCTATTGCAAGATTTAGGAAAATATAACATCCCTCCAGCCAATGGAGGCACCATAGAAAAGATAAACGGAGCCCAGCTAAGCCGCGACATTGCGGGAGGCTGATAGCCCCCCCAATGTATCATTTCAGTGTCAATGTTTCCTATTATTAATGGACTTGAAAGGGAAAGGGACTGAAGCGTAAACAACTTTATAGGCGACAGTTCAAAACATAGAATGCGGAGCATACCCCCATCAATGTAAAATCACTAGCTACGATCAATCTGCACTGCCACACGCTTACCCAGTTTTTAGGAAACAACCTGCGCTTTCCTGAACTGATAAGAAACATTTCCCGGTAATTGAGGACAAGCAACAGCCAAAAATGAAGAAGAAAGAAGCATCCTACCCACACAACTACCCGCGCCACGATATTACCCGAAGGAAACACTTGGAGTCCGAGCCTTATTTCAGATGGATCAGCAACAAATTGCAAACAGGAAGCTGGAGGCGGATGAGTCCCCTTTCTGAGCTTACAGCACTGGACACCCAGATCCAAACAGCTCTCCCGGGCGCGCTACAGGAACATTCTGAAACTCACTTTCAGTGCCGCGGTAGATTGGCCTTCACACAACCACTGCAGCAGAGTATAAAGTGACGAAGAAAGCCCGAGACCGAGAGACAAGTAGCTATCTTCTCGAGTTTTCGCTGGTCGCAGTACTTGCAAACCACTGAAGGACTTACAACTTAATACTGACCTGGAATGGGACCCTACGCGTCACCATTGCACACACACTCTGTCAGCAATTAGTTCAAACGAGCTTGTGCTACGTGGTTGCAATCCCATCTTCCCTGCCCACATCCCCGGCCATCACAGAGGCTGGACAGACTGGCATAAAGGAAGGGGGACAAGGCTACCTCAATTTGGACACAGAAGCATAACTTATGATTAAGAGTCTAAGAGTTTGTAAACCAAGCGCAGGATACAGGCTTCACGTAGGAGAGAGGAGCGGCGCATGCCAGGTCATCAAAACAAAAATGATGCAAATTACCTAAAATAATAGCCAGACCGTTACCCGTGGGGTAATCTTTAAACTTCGCACACGTCACAAACCAGATTGGGAATATCATCTATCAACAAGTTAAAGATAATGAAACTACTGATGAGTCTTACTGTGGCACCGATAAAATGACTGCTGCAACATCTGCTTCAAAGGGTGTCCAACATATGAGGAAGAGAGAAACGCACACGTGACCATACACCCTGCATTATTCCTAGAAAAACTCTAATGGAGATATCAACACAGCCTCAAAGGCTGACTGTTGCTGCTCTTGAACCCATTCAAGTTCATGTCTGAGGGTGAACGCAAAAAGATGATGATGTCTCAGAACATCTTTCAAATACCGATCGAACCACATATCGATGTTAGAGCGCTGTACGGTAAGTTTAAAAATATAGTTATTCCAGTGTTACATAAGATTCGCCTTGCTGCTGATGCGTAGCGAAGCAAAGTCATGGGCGTCAATTTGTTCTAAACAAGAACGATGTAACACGCACTAGAGGCCACATAGATGTGGTATTTACAGAAAGATGTTAAGAATAACAAATGGACAGCTAAAAATAATAATGACGATGTCCTGCCAAGAAGCCATTACGAAAAGGAAGCTAATTGGTCACGAAAGAAGGAAGCATTTAACTTTCCCACAGGGGCATGTAATGACGAGAAGAAAGATGGAATATATTGTAACAACAAGCATGTAATGACGAGAAGAAAGATGGAATATATTGTAACAACAGGCATATAATGACGAGAAGGAAGATGGAATATATTGTAACAACAGGCATGTAATGACGAGAAGAAAGATGGAATATAATGTAACATCAGGCAAAACTAAAGTAAAAAGAGATAGAGGATGTAGCGAGATGTTACTTTAGTGTAAAGGATAGTAGACAGCAAGATGTATCAGCTGATCCAAAGTATAGCTGCCAGATGTCTTAAAAGCAATACCCCATTCTCAGAAATGAGCAATGGTGTATGGTTGTCAGAGGTAATAGTCAGACTGTGAAGAATAATCAGGCCCAGATGGTAATAATGAAATGCCCTATTCTAACTTGTCCCTTTCTAAGACTTTCCTATGTGATTGTATGTTGTATGTGTCTAGGGAAAATAATAAAATAAAAGTAACATCAAACCAAACTGAAATGAGTTACTCAAAGATCTGGTTACAATTGAACAATTTATTTTATCTACAGTTATTAATTCTTTTATCTTTTTGTAAATAGAAAAATGGCATGAAAATCAACTGATGATGATGAAATTTTACAATATAAGAAAGGTGAAACGCACAATTGAAAAATTGCACACATATTGTCAATAACTCCATTCTCTATGGAATTAATACTTTATAATCAAAGTCACTTTAGCATATATATATATTGTCACTTGTACTGACATTCACTGTGGCCTTGACTGGAACTAACTGTTGTGAATCACTGTTCTTAATTTTCAATTAGTCACTTGGTATTTATGATTCTGTCTTTACAGATGTAATGATCTTAACAGAGTTTGGTTTCATCATCTGATATTACTATAAGTGTGGTGAACCGTATATTTAGATCTCAGTCCTTCTCATAGGCACTTATCTTGTTGACTCTACCGAGCTGTCAGTCTGATGTGGACAGTGGCTGGCAATGCCCATGCATTAGGGTTATCAGTCCTGATCTGATGTATACTCTGGGTGATGTGTTGCTTTTATGGCTATCACTGGTATACATAAACTTTTGCCTGGTTGACAGTCTAGTATGATATGATCTGACCTGTAAGATATAATAATTCTAGGCTAGTATCTTTCTAGCAAAACATTTCCCTGGTACATGTGAGAGGTAAGTAAAACATCAGAAAACATTTGTTAATTCACATCAGACAGATAAATTCAGTGACTTACTAGAAGCATATTTTAACATAAACATCTATTTCATTATTCCAGTGCCTTAAATCCTTTCATTTACATATTACTCTTCAGTGACATAGTATAGGCCTTTAAGGTTATTTAATTATATACATATCATTCCTTAATTTCAATTCCCCGTCTCGGGCCATGATTGACTTCACTGAAATAACATAGGCCTTGGTATAATGTTTACCTATATTCTCAAATTACACAGTGGATCATTCTCTCCTATTCTTTCAATGTTCTTGCTTGTCTTGTCCCATCCAGTAATCAGAAACGTCTTACTTAGCCTTCTGAAAACTGATCTACCTTTTCCAAACTTTCTTCTGATTTAATTCAAAAAGAATTACACAACACAAAATAGTGGTTTCCCTCCAATTCTTGTTCCAGATGAAACTACACACACAACCCTTCCCATGTGCGCACAATTAATAATATATACATATTTATACTTAGATCACTCTTACCCACAATCCAGAATACACACAGGACTTCTAAAACCATTGACAGGCTGCACACACCGTTGGATGGCAAAGACGCTAGGGTGGTGAACTTTGACTTCTGTGTTTGATTCAATTATGGCGGCGAGTGATTTTCCTCCGATTTGTCTCCACTTTTATTCTTTCAAATTAACAACCGGCAAATAGTGATCAACGATCTGATTGGCTGTTATGTTTCACCCCTCGTTCCTTCCAACAAGAATCTGTCGTCCCTAGACAAACTGTGGGGGCCCAAAGACGCATCAAAAGTGAGGAATGCAGTAAGCGACCCATAGCTTGACTGCCTGCGTCAGGGTCAGCGAACCAGAGCTGACCAAGACCCTATTCCACCTCCACGTGGTGATCCTGGAAACAGGCTGCATCACTGCAGTCTGGCTGAGGAGTAGGGATCACAGAGGGGAGGCAAATCCAGTCCCAAAAAATGCCGTGCGGAAGTTGGATGTGTCGGCCAAAAGGTGCAAATACCGCAGCTTCGCTGTAAACGGACACAACGCAACCAACGTCCTTTTCAGGACGAATGAGGAAGAAAGAAAAGACCTGAATGCTTGTTCTAAAACTTTCAATAGGACCTTACTCCTTTAATATTCAACCGATTAGCTTCATCCAAATCTAGTTTAACTCAGACGATTTGGATCTATCGTTATACGGTAGCTAACTTTCTCTGACCCTTGTATCTTCTTCCCAAGGCAGCCGAAACAGTGAAACACTGCAAATTAACTTCAGTTTTACTGCCTTCAAAACTCCTTTTTCTTGCTTTTACTGCTCACACAACCGATGATACAGGTGTCAGAATAAAAGCTCCAATTCTGTACTATATAACCAGACTAGCTTTATCAGAAGAAAAATCTCTAGTTGGTCTCTACTTATTAATGGAAACACATCCAAGTTTCTACGATTCTCTCCCTTCCATATTGTTTACTCTTTAGCAATCTAAGTCATGCCTTTTGAACTAACTTTATTTACCATTGGCTGAACTAATTAGCGCACAATCTAGCCGGTTGTTTCAAATATCGATTGCCCTAGTTAATGGTCTGGTCAACTTGTGACAGAGAGAAGATACTGGGCTGTTTGACCTCGTGGCATGGGAAGAGAAGTGATTCAACAGATTTGATTTAAAAAAAACAATACTAGAGACAGAAAGTTGTGGCGAGACATGATCACTTACGTCACTAGGCACATCACTTGAAGAGAAGGATAATATTAATAATAAGAAGAAGAAAGAAGCAGAGAGAAGAAGACGAAGTGATGTATTCATCATTTTTCACTCCTCGAATCTAAGCAAACAATAATGTTCTCACTGTTTAAAAAAAATAAACAGTCTAAGCAAAACAGAATCAGTGTCAACTTACTCTAAAAAAAACACCATATATCGTGATGATTATGTAGGATAGTATTAGAAAACATAATATTACGATATCCACTGAGGATACAAACTATCATACCCTTTAGCGTTGTCTATATGAAGTAAAAATGGTCCACCAGCAAACAATGGAAATCTTTCGTTAATGATGTCTATCCATGTTTCCTGCTTAGATACACTGCTATGATTTATATTACAAACGTAAACAGTACTAATTGTTACCATAATATAATCTACAAGATGTGAACTCATGCATATATCTCGGAAATATAGACAACATTTGAAGAATAGATAATAATAATATCGGAAATAAGAATACAAAAGACGAGACCAGCTTTTTTGTGATAGGCGGTGAGGACGGCAGATTATACGAAATAGATTTACAAAGGTACAAGACCCACGAAGATAGAAAGTATAAATACGATTTTTAAGGAAAAGAAACATACGATAGAGAAATTAACGAACGGAAAATTCACTACTTTTTTGCCAAAACCAGAAAACAGAAAAATAGCGGGACTCTGACACAAAACGAAACACGTACCACAGTTAGTAGTTGGAAAGCAGAAGTGAAAAAACCAAATATTGTTTTCAGTCCAGACCACTCAGGGACCAATATGTTCTAACAGGAGCCCATAAGGGGTGGATGGAATATTGTCAGAGGCGTATTTCTCTATGTGTGCGGTGCGTGCTCTGCGCACACTATATGCGCGAAGGACATAAAAAATTTAATTTATGTTCTATAAAAATATTTATCCTCTACGTACTGCTTTCGGGACCGCACGCCTCAGTATAACGGGGATTTTTCCCGCATACGAATGTACCAGTTACATCTTGTTTTCAGTTTCACAAGAAGCGGGTTTTATAGTGCAGTTTTTATTGCGAATTGTAGCCAATCGCCCGAAGTTTCTCGGGGGTAATTCCGTCACCATGCGTGCTGGACGATCGGCTTACCCGTCATTAAATGATGGTTTATGGTGTGACCCGGGTTACCTGGGCAGCCGATACGTCCTTACCCAATGCGAAACATTTGCGTGCGGTGGCCTCGCAGCTTCGCGTTGTAACAATCCGGCTGTGTTGTCCAGTGTTTTTTGTTGATTAATTTTTGATTCGTTGCGGGAATGCAGATTTTACGTGAAGTGAGTTTACGTTGTATTAAAAAAACAGTTAATTCGTATTACGGAGTTAATTGACATATACCCCTACTAAACTAATCGTTGCGTAATTGAATATAGATGGTATCTAAATTAAGAGGGAAGAAGTTTAAATAGTAGGCGTACCCTATTCATAAAACTTCAGTAAGCCGCACGCCTCGCTCGCATTCCCGGATACGCCCCTGAATAATGTGTCTATTATTTAAAGAAAGGAAAACAAACAGAGCGTACGGACTAGTATCTTCCTTTATTAAACACCAAAACAAAACAAAGGGTAAGGAGGTACTATCCGGGAACGACACCGTTGCCAATCGGTTTCCGAGGCTATTCACTTGCAGTTATTACCCTAGCAGTTATTTACCCTTGCAGTTTTCCTTGCGATAATATCTCATCTCAACCATAAAACCCGTACATGGGTGTAGGGGTTCCATGGTGTGGAAGCTATCAGCAGGACAGGGTCCTCCCATGCTCTTCTTTTCTCACAGCAATGCGTACCAGTTGTGGAGGTCAAGCGTTGTCCTGACCATTCTTTCGATGTTATCAGCCCGGATTTTCTTTGCCTTCCTCTTCTCCGTTTACCTTCGACTGTTCCCTGGAGGATCGTTTTCGAAAGGGAGTCATGACGAGTTACATGCCCAAACCAGGCAAGCTTTCGACGTTTCACTATTGACAAAAGTGGTTCTTGATGGTCCTGCATAGGTGTTTATCGTTCTCTCTAACATAGGACATTTGTTTTGTGCTTTTTATAGCCAACGATGCGCAAAATTCTTCTATAACATTTATGCTCGAAAGCCTGAATCCTTCGCTCCGTATCTGCAGTGAGTGTCCAGCCCTCACACCCATACAAGAGAATAGATAATACAAGTGATTTGTATAATTTGCTCTTCACAGGAAAACTGATGTTACTTTTCCAGATCACATTCAACCTTGTCATGGCAGCTGAGGCCATCTCAAGTCTTGTCTTGATTTCTTTATTTGATCTTCCATCACTACATATAGTGGACCCGAGATATTTAAAGGTGTTAACTTCTTCTAACGTTTGCCCATTTAACGTAATGTTGGTCGGAACATGTTTCTTATGGCTATTCACCAATATCTTGCTTTTTTCTATATTAATTTCCATACCATACGTTCTTGTTACTTTCTCCAGTCTAGAGGTAAGGTCTTGAAGTTCTGATTCTGTTCCAGCTATCAGATCAATATCATCAGCAAAACGTAGATTACACAGAGGTCGGCCTCCAATCGATATGGTTGATTTATAATCGTAGAGAGCCTCCTGCATAATATGTTCTAGATAAATATTAAAGAGCACTGGGGACAGGATACATCCCTGCCGAACTCCTACAGTTGTTTTGAAAAATTCTCCAATGTCGTTGCTTGCAAAAAACAGCACTGCTTGCGTCCTTGTATAGTGCTTCAATGATATCTATGATGTTGGTATCAAAATTGAATTTTCTCATTATTTGCCAAAAGCCTTCATGCCAGACTCGATTGAGGGCTTTTGTGAAATCGATGAAGTTATGGTATAAATCGTGTTGATTCTGGAGATGTTTTTCGACTCAGGTTATTCTTAATATTGAAGATTTGTTCTGACCGGCTACTTCTTTTTTGTGTCTAAAAGCCAAGCCTGTTACCGCGTGTTGGCACAAGCTGCAGTCCCCTTTGCCCACCACACAAGCGGTGTTTGGGGCAAACTCCAAACTCCGACACAAAGACCACAGCTGCGTTATTCTCACGCCTGCAGTCAACCGCACACTCTCTATTGGCAGCGAGACCTGGACAAACTTTGCTAAGCAAAGAAAGAAGGCTCCAATCTACGGCGTCTACACCACCCCCTCGGCCATTTCATGAAACGATAACGTGGACAAATGTTTATACTATTTCGACGGGGTGTTGTCGTGCTGCCTTCCAAAGCCTGTATACACTGCGTAGCCAGCACAGCCTATTGCTGGCTTGGGCCATGTCCGCGTCATGGACGCTGGTCGCCATCCCGCCAGATCACTTTTTCCGGCCAAAACCTGGGGCCTCGCTGACAAGCCCATGTTGGGCGGCCGCAGCTGCGCTTGAAAGCTGTGTGTAAGAGAGACCTGCGGGCACTGGCCATTAATCCAGAACCTTGGAGGATGAAGCTGCCGATCGCCCAAAGGGAATTGCTATCTGCGACGCCACTCAGATTTGGCGAAACCGAAAAATTACGCTCACACAACAAGTAGAAGCGGAGGAACAACGTCGAAAGGTATACCAGGAAAATTAATGCAACTTGGGCAGTCACCTTAGTGGCGCATTCCATACTCAGTTATGATGAAGGGGCTATTCTTTTTTATTATTATAGGAAATAACCTCTAATAAAAATCCCATATTCTGTGCAGAACGATGGGCCCACGTTCTTTCCGAAATTACCGGATATCGTGTCCTTTGGTTATAAAAAAAAAAAATCCAAGCAACAGACACGATAGTAATTGGTAATATATTTGCGCTATGCAATTTCAAGGCTAACGAATTCCACACATCAGAGGCCTATAGCTAAGATCGCGTTTTTGGTAAGTATTCTGTAAGCGGAAGTCCTTTAGTACCCATTTACTTTCCTTTCCCTTGTTTGCTTCTTATGGAGTTTTGAATCACAACTGCAGTAGTCGCCGGGAAGGAATGTTTGTGCCAAAGCAAGTATGAAAGCTCTTGCGGTTGCACTTTCTGACCAAATATGTTATAGGTGAGAGTAGTCTGCACAGCACCTCGCTTTAGTATGTCGTGCGGCATTCCTCTTTGTGTCCATCCATTCATTCATCTTTCCCGCACCTTATGGACTACTTCACGTCTAAACCAAAGGCCGGCTTTAGGCATACGCAGAACAAGCTACGCTTGGGGCTAACGGGTCTGAAGCAGGCCCCTCTCTAACAGGAGTTATAGCGAGGTGGGGGGGGGGGGGGGGGGGGGGGGGGAGAAGAAGAAACCAACGGCCAGCGTAAAAGTTATTCTATATAGAAATTAATAATAGAGGAGTAGACACTAATGCTAATTTCCAATTATACAGGCGTTACTGTCGTAACCATACACGAAAAGCCCTCACATGAATTTTTAAAGTTTAGACTGATTTATTTCAAAGGGAAAATTGTTCTAAAATAGTTTCTTTCAGGGGGGGTTGTGGATGTTTGGGGTGGGGGGGGTTGGGGGTGGGGGGTTGGGGGGTTTGGGTGGGGGGGGGTTGGGGGGGGGGGGGGGGGGGGGGGGGGGGGGGGGGGGTGGGGGGGTTGGGGGGGGGGGGGGGGGGGGGGGGGGGATTTGGGGGGGGGGGTGGGGGGTTTAAGGGGGTTTTGGGGGGGGTGGGTGGGGGTTTGGGGGGGGGGGGGGGGGGGGTGGTGGGGGGGGGGTGGGGGGTTGGTAGGGTATTTTTTGGGGGGGGGGGGGTGTAGGGGGGTGGGGGGGGGGAGGGGAGGGGTATTTTGGGGGAAGGGGGGGGGTTAATGGGGGTGTGGGGGGTGGGTGGTGGAGGTGGGTTTGGGGGGGGTTATTGGGGGGTTTGGGGGTGGGGTGGGTGGGGGGGGGGTTTGGGTTGGGGGGGGGGTGGGGGGGGGGGGGAGTTGGGTGGGGGGTGGGTTTGAGGTGGGTTTTTTTTGGGGGTGTTTGGGGGTGTGGGGGGGGGGATACCGGGTATTGGTTGGATTGGCCCCAGGGTGGTTAAATGTTAATAATTGGTTTGGTTGGGGGGTTTAGACCAGGTTTTCTGTACAGGAACCCGCTTTAGACCAGGTTTTCTGCACAGGAACCCGCTTTAGACCAGGTTTTCTGCACAGGAACCCGCTTTAGACCAGGTTTTCTGCACATGAACCCGCTTCAGACCAGGTTTTCTGCACATGAATCCGCTTTAGACCAGGTTTTTTTGCACCGGAACCCGCTTTAGATCAGGTTTTCAGCACAGGAACCCACTTTAGACCAGGTTTTCTGTACAGGAACCCTCTTTAGACCAGGTTTTCTGTACAGGAACCCGCTTTAGACCAGGTTTTCTGCACAGGAACCCGCTTTAGACCAGGTTTTCTGCACAGGAACCCGTTTAGACCAGGTTTTCTGCACAGGAACCCGCTTTAGACCAGGTTTTCTGTACAGGAACCCGCTTTAGACCAGGTTTTCTGTACAGGAACCCGCTTTAGACCAGGTTTTCTGTACAGGAACCCGCTTTAGACCAGGTTTTCTGTACAGGAACCCGCTTTAGACCAGGTTTTCTGTACAGGAACCCGCTTTAGACCAGGTTTTCTGCACAGGAACCCGCTTTAGACCAGGTTTTTCTGCACAGGAACCCGCTTTAGACCAGGTTTTCTGTACAGGAACCCGCTTTAGACCAGGTTTTCTGTACAGGAACCCGCTTTAGACCAGGTTTTCTGTACAGGAACCCGCTTTAGACCAGGTTTTCTGTACAGGAACCCGCTTTAGACCAGGTTTTCTGTACAGGAACCCGCTTTAGACCAGGTTTTTCTGCACAGGAACCCGCTTTAGACCAGGTTTTTCTGCACAGGAACCCGCTTTAGACCAGGTTTTCTGCACAGGAACCCGCTTTAGACCAGGTTTTCTGCACAGGAACCCGCTTTAGACCAGGTTTTTTGCACAGGAACCCGCTTTAGACCAGGTTTTCTGCACAGGAACCCGCTTTAGACCAGGTTTTTTTTGCACAGGAACCCGCTTTAGACCAGGTTTTCTGCACAGGAACCCGCTTTAGACCAGGTTTTCTGCACAGGAACCCGCTTTAGACCAGGTTTTCTGCACAGGAACCCGCTTTAGACCAGGTTTTCTGCACAGGAACCCGCTTTAGACCAGGTTTTCTGCACAGGAACCCGCTTTAGACCAGGTTTTCTGCACAGGAACCCGCTTTAGACCAGGTTTTCTGCACAGGAACCCGCTTTAGACCAGGATTTCTGCACAGGAACCCGCTTTAGACCAGGTTTTCTGCACAGGAACCCGCTTTAGACCAGGTTTTCTGCACAGGAACCCGCTTTAGACCAGGTTTTCTGCACAGGAACCCGCTTTAGACCAGGTTTTCTGCACAGGAACCCGCTTTAGACCAGGTTTTCTGCACAGGAACCCGCTTTAGACTAGGTTTTCTGTACAGGAACCCGCTTTAGACCAGGTTTTCTGCACAGGAACCCGCTTTAGACCAGGTTTTCTGCACAGGAACCCGCTTTAGACCAGGTTTTTCTGCACAGGAACCCGCTTTAGACCAGGTTTTCTGCACAGGAACCCGCTTTAGACCAGGTTTTCTGCACAGGAACCCGCTTTAGACCAGGTTTTCTGCACAGGAACCCGCTTTAGACCAGCTTTTTCTGCACAGGAACCCGCTTTAGACCAGGTTTTCTGTACAGGAACCCGCTTTAGACCAGGTTTTCTGCACAGGAACCCGCTTTAGACCAGGTTTTCTGCACAGGAACCCGCTTTAGACCAGGTATTCTGCACAGGAACCCGCTTTAGACCAGGTTTTCTGCACAGGAACCCGCTTTAGACCAGGTTTTCTGCACAGGAACCCGCTTTAGACCAGGTTTTCTGCACAGGAACCCGCTTTAGACCAGGTTTTCTGCACAGGAACCCGCTTTAGACTAGGTTTTCTGCACAGGAACCCGCTTTAGACCAGGTTTTCTGCACAGGAACCCGCTTTAGACCAGGTTTTCTGCACAGGAACCCGCTTTAGACCAGGTTTTCTGCACAGGAACCCGCTTTAGACCAGGTTTTCTGCACAGGAACCCGCTTTAGACCAGGTTTTTTCTGCACAGGAACCCGCTTTAGACCAGGTTTTCTGCACAGGAACCCGCTTTAGACCAGGTTTTCTGCACAGGAACCCGCTTTAGACCAGGTTTTCTGCACAGGAACCCGCTTTAGACCAGGTTTTCTGCACAGGAACCCGCTTTAGACCAGGTTTTCTGCACAGGAACCCGCTTTAGACCAGGTTTTCTGCACAGGAACCCGCTTCAGACCAGGTTTTCTGCACAGGAACCCGCTTTAGACCAGGTTTTCTGCACAGGAACCCGCTTTAGACCAGGTTTTCTGCACAGGAACCCCTTTAGACCAGGTTTTCTGTACAGGAACCCGCTTTAGACCAGGTTTTCTGCACAGGAACCCGCTTTAGACCAGGTTTTCTGCACAGGAACCCGCTTTAGACCAGGCTTTCTGCACAGGAACCCGCTTTAGACCAGGTGTTCTGCCCAGGAACCCGCTTTAGACCAGGTTTTCTGCACAGGAACCCGCTTTAGACCAGGTTTTCTGCACAGGAACCCGCTTTAGACCAGGTTTTCTGCACAGGAACCCGCTTTAGACCAGGTTTTCTGCACAGGAACCCGCTTTAGACCAGGTTTTTCTGCACAGGAACCCGCTTTAGACCAGGTTTTCTGCACAGGAACCCGCTTTAGACCAGGTTTTCTGCACAGGAACCCGCTTTAGACCAGGTTTTCTGCACAGGAACCCGCTTTAGACCAGGTTTTCTGCACAGGAACCCGCTTTAGACCCGCTTTTCTGCACAGGAACCCGCTTTAGACCAGGTTTTCTGCACAGGAACCCGCTTTAGACCAGGTTTGCTGCACAGGAACCCGCTTTAGACCAGGTTTTCTGCACAGGAACCCGCTTTAGACCAGGTTTTCTGCACAGGAACCCGCTTTAGACCAGGTTTTCTGCACAGGAACCCGCTTTAGACCAGGTTTTCTGCACAGGAACCCGCTTTAGACCAGGTTTTCTGCACAGGAACCCGCTTTAGACCAGGTTTTCTGCACAGGAACCCGCTTTAGACCAGGTTTTCTGCACAGGAACCCGCTTTAGACCAGGTTTTCTGCACAGGAACCCGCTTTAGACCAGGTTTTCTGCACAGGAACCCGCTTTAGACCCGGTTTTCTGCACAGGAACCCGCTTTAGACCAGGTTTTCTGCACAGGAACCCGCTTTAGACCAGGTTTTCTGCACAGGAACCCGCTTTAGACCAGGTTTTCTGCACAGGAACCCGCTTTAGACCAGGTTTTCTGCACAGGAACCCGCTTTAGACCAGGTTTTCTGCACAGGAACCCGCTTTAGACCAGGTTTTTCTGCACAGGAACCCGCTTTAGACCAGGTTTTTCTGTACAGGAACCCGCTTTAGACCAGGTTTTCTGCACAGGAACCCGCTTTAGACCAGGTTTTCTGCACAGGAACCCGCTTTAGACCAGGTTTTCTGCACAGGAACCCGCTTTAGACCAGGTTTTCTGCACAGGAACCCGCTTTAGACCAGGTTTTCTGCACAGGAAGGCGCTTTAGACCAGGTTTTCTGCACAGGAACCCGCTTTAGACCAGGTTTTCTGCACAGGAACCCGCTTTAGACCAGGTTTTCTGCACAGGAACCCGCTTTAGACCAGGTTTTCTGCACAGGAACCCGCTTTAGACCAGGTTTTCTGCACAGGAACCCGCTTTAGACCAGGTTTTCTGCACAGGAACCCGCTTTAGACCAGGTTTTCTGCACAAGAACCCGCTTTAGACCAGGTTTTCTGCACAGGAACCCGCTTTAGACCAGGTTTTCTGCACAGGAACCCGCTTTAGACCAGGTTTTCTGCACAGGAACCCGCTTTAGACCAGGTTTTCTGCACAGGAACCCGCTTTAGACCAGCTTTTCTGCACAGGAACCCGCTTTAGACCAGGTTTTCTGCACAGGAACCCGCTTTAGACCAGGTTTTCTGCACAGGAACCCGCTTTAGACCAGGTTTTCTGCACAGGAACCCGCTTTAGACCAGGTTTTCTGCACAGGAACCCGCTTTAGACCAGGTTTTCTGCACAGGAACCCGCTTTAGACCAGGTTTTCTGCACAGGAACCCGCTTTAGACCAGGTTTTCTGTACAGGAACCCGCTTTAGACCAGGTTTTCTGTACAGGAACCCGCTTTAGACCAGGTTTTCTGCACAGGAACCCGCTTTAGACCAGGTTTTCTGCACAGGAACCCGCTTTAGACCAGGTTTTTCTGCACAGGAACCCGCTTTAGACCAGGTTTTCTGCACAGGAACCCGCTTTAGACCAGGTTTTCTGCACAGGAACCCGCTTTAGACCAGGTTTTCTGCACAGGAACCCGCTTTAGACCAGGTTTTCTGCACAGGAACCCGCTTTAGACCAGGTTTTCTGTACAGGAACCCGCTTTAGACCAGGTTTTCGGCACAGGAACCCGCTTTAGACCAGGTTTTCTGCACAGGAACCCGCTTTAGACCAGGTTTTCTGCACAGGAACCCGCTTTAGACCAGGTTTTCTGCACACGAACCCGCTTTAGACCAGGTTTTCTGCACAGGAACCCGCTTTAGACCAGGTTTTCTGCACAGGAACCCGCTTTAGACCAGGTTTTCTGCACAGGAACCCGCTTTAGACCAGGTTTTCTGCACAGGAACCCGCTTTAGACCAGGTTTTCTGCACAGGAACCCGCTTTAGACCAGGTTTGCTGCACAGGAACCCGCTTTAGACCAGGTTTTCTGCACAGGAACCCGCTTTAGACCAGGTTTTCTGCACAGGAACCCGCTTTAGACCAGGTTTTCTGCACAGGAACCCGCTTTAGACCAGGTTTTCTGCACAGGAACCCGCTTTAGACCAGGTTTTCTGCACAGGAACCCGCTTTAGACCAGGTTTTCTGCACAGGAACCCGCTTTAGACCAGGTTTTCTGCACAGGAACCCGCTTTAGACCAGGTTTTCTGCACAGGAACCCGCTTTAGACCAGGTTTTCTGCACAGGAACCCGCTTTTTAGACCAGGTTTTTTTCTGCACAGGAACCCGCTTTAGACCAGGTTTTCTGCACAGGAACCCGCTTTAGACCAGGTTTTCTGCACAGGAACCCGCTTTAGACCAGGTTTTCTGCACAGGAACCCGCTTTAGACCAGGTTTTCTGCACAGGAACCCGCTTTAGACCAGGTTTTCTGCCCAGGAACCCGCTTTAGACCAGGTTTTCTGCACAGGAACCCGCTTTAGACCAGGTTTTCTGTACAGGAACCCGCTTTAGACCAGGTTTTCTGTACAGGAACCCGCTTTAGACCAGGTTTTCTGTACAGGAACCCGCTTTAGACCAGGTTTTCTGCACAGGAACCCGCTTTAGACCAGGTTTTTTGCACAGGAACCCGCTTTAGACCAGGTTTTCTGCACAGGAACCCGCTTTAGACCAGGTTTTCTGCACAGGAACCCGCTTTAGACCAGGTTTTCTGCACAGGAACCCGCTTTAGACCAGGTTTTCTGCACAGGAACCCGCTTTAGACCAGGTTTTCTGCACAGGAACCCGCTTTAGACCAGGTTTTCTGCACAGGAACCCGCTTTAGACCAGGTTTTCTGCACAGGAACCCGCTTTAGACCAGGTTTTCTGCACAGGAACCCGCTTTAGACCAGGTTTTCTGCACAGGAACCCGCTTTAGACCAGGTTTTCTGCACAGGAACCCGCTTTAGACCACGTTTTCTGCACAGGAACCCGCTTTAGACCAGGTTTTCTGCACAGGAACCCGCTTTAGACCAGGTTTTCTGCACAGGAACCCGCTTTAGACCAGGTTTTCTGCACAGGAACCCGCTTTAGACCAGGTTTTCTGCACAGGAACCCGCTTTAGACCAGGTTTTCTGCACAGGAACCCGCTTTAGACCAGGTTTTCTGCACAGGAAACCGCTTTAGACCAGGTTTTCTGCACAGGAACCCGCTTTAGACCAGGTTTTCTGCACAGGAACCCGCTTTAGACCAGGTTTTCTGCACAGGAACCCGCTTTAGACCAGGTTTTCTGCACAGGAACCCGCTTTAGACCAGGTTTTCTGCACAGGAACCCGCTTTAGACCAGGTTTTCTGCGCAGGAACCCGCTTTAGACCAGGTTTTCTGCACAGGAACCCGCTTTAGACCAGGTTTTCTGCACAGGAACCCGCTTTAGACCAGGTTTTCTGCACAGGAACCCGCTTTAGACCAGGTTTTTCTGCACAGGAACCCGCTTTAGACCAGGTTTTCTGCACAGGAACCCGCTTTAGACCAGGTTTTCTGCACAGGAACCCGCTTTAGACCAGGTTTTCTGCACAGGAACCCGCTTTAGACCATTTTTTCTGCACAGGAACCCGCTTTAGACCAGGTTTTCTGCACAGGAACCCGCTTTAGACCAGGTTTTCTGCACAGGAACCCGCTTTAGACCAGGTTTTCTGCACAGGAACCCGCTTTAGACCAGGTTTTCTGCACAGGAACCCGCTTTAGACCAGGTTTTCTGCACAGGAACCCGCTTTAGACCAGGTTTTCTGCACAGGAACCCGCTTTAGACCAGGGTTTCTGCACAGGAACCCGCTTTAGACCAGGTTTTCTGTACAGGAACCCGCTTTAGACCAGGTTTTCTGTACAGGAACCCGCTTTAGACCAGGTTTTCTGCACAGGAACCCGCTTTAGACCAGGTTTTCTGCACAGGAACCCGCTTTAGACCAGGTTTTCTGCACAGGAACCCGCTGTAGACCAGGTTTTCTGCACAGGAACCCGCTTTAGACCAGGTTTTCTGCACAGGAACCCGCTTTAGACCAGGTTTTCTGCACAGGAACCCGCTTTAGACCAGGTTTTCTGCACAGGAACCCGCTTTAGACCAGGTTTTCTGCACAGGAACCCGCTTTAGACCAGGTTTTCTGCACAGGAACCCGCTTTAGACCAGGTTTTCTGCACAGGAACCCGCTTTAGACCAGGTTTTTCTGCACAGGAACCCGCTTTAGACCAGGTTTTCTGCACAGGAACCCGCTTTAGACCAGGTTTTCTGCACAGGAACCCGCTTTAGACCAGGTTTTCTGCACAGGAACCCGCTTTAGACCAGGTTTTCTGCACAGGAACCCGCTTTAGACCAGGTTTTTTTGCACAGGAACCCGCTTTAGACCAGGTTTTCTGCACAGGAACCCGCTTTAGACCAGGTTTTCTGCACAGGAACCCGCTTTAGACCAGGTTTTCTGCACAGGAACCCGCTTTAGACCAGGTTTTCTGCACAGGAACCCGCTTTAGACCAGGTTTTTCTGCACAGGAACCCGCTTTAGACCAGGTTTTCTGCACAGGAACCCGCTTTAGACCAGGTTTTTCTGCACAGGAACCCGCTTTAGACCAGGTTTTTCTGTACAGGAACCCGCTTTAGACCAGGTTTTTCTGCACAGGAACCCGCTTTAGACCAGGTTTTCTGCACAGGAACCCGCTTTAGACCAGGTTTTCTGCACAGGAACCCGCTTTAGACCAGGTTTTCTGCTTAGGAACCCGATTTAGACCAGGTTTTCTGCACAGGAACCCGCTTTAGACCAGGTTTTCTGCACAGGAACCCGCTTTAGACCAGGGTTTCTGCACAGGAACCCTCTTTAGACCAGGTTTTCGTCACAGGAACCCGCTTTAGACCAGGTTTTCTGCACAGGAACCCGCTTTAGACCAGGTTTTCTGCACAGGAACCCGCTTTAGACCAGGTTTTCTGCACAGGAACCCGCTTTAGACCAGGTTTTCTGCACAGGAACCTTCTTTAGACCAGGTTTTCTGCACAGGAACCCGCTTTAGACCAGGTTTTCTGCACAGGAACCCGCTTTAGACCAGGTTTTCTGCACAGGAACCCGCTTTAGACCAGGTTTTCTGCACAGGAACCCGCTTTAGACCAGGTTTTCTGCACAGGAACCCGCTTTAGACCAGGTTTTCTGCACAGGAACCCGCTTTAGACCAGGTTTTCTGCACAGGAACCCGCTTTAGACCAGGTTTTCTGCACAGGAACCCGCTTTAGACCAGGTTTTCTGCACAGGAACCCGCTTTAGACCATGTTTTCTGCACAGGAACCCGCTTTAGACCAGGTTTTCTGCACAGGAACCCGCTTTAGACCAGGTTTTCTGCACAGGAACCCGCTTTAGACCAGGTTTTCTGCACAGGAACCCGCTTTAGACCAGGTTTTCTGCACAGGAACCCGCTTTAGACCAGGTTTTCTGCACAGGAACCCGCTTTAGACCAGGTTTTTTGCACAGGAACCCGCTTTAGACCAGGTTTTCTGCACAGGAACCCGCTTTAGACCAGGTTTTCTGCACAGGAACCCGCTTTAGACCAGGTTTTCTGCACAGGAACCCGCTTTAGACCAGGTTTTCTGCACAGGAACCCGCTTTAGACCAGGTTTTCTGCACAGGAACCCGCTTTAGACCAGGTTTTCTGCACAGGAACCCGCTTTAGGCCAGGTTTTCTGCACAGGAACCCGCTTTAGACCAGGTTTTCTGCACAGGAACCCGCTTTAGACCAGGTTTTCTGCACAGGAACCCGCTTTAGACCAGGTTTTCTGCACAGGAACCCGCTTTAGACCAGGTTTTCTGCACAGGAACCCGCTTTAGACCAGGTTTTCTGCACAGGAACCCGCTTTAGACCAGGTTTTCTGCACAGGAACCCGCTTTAGACCAGGTTTTCTGCACAGGAACCCGCTTTAGACCAGGTTTTCTGCACAGGAACCCGCTTTAGACGAGGTTTTCTGCACAGGAACCCGCTTTAGACCAGGTTTTCTGCACAGGAACCCGCTTTAGACCAGGTTTTCTGCACAGGAACCCGCTTTAGACCAGGTTTTCTGCACAGGAACCCGCTTTAGACCACGTTTTCTGCACAGGAACCCGCTTTAGACCAGGTTTTCTGCACAGGAACCCGCTTTAGACCAGGTTTTCTGCACAGGAACCCGCTTTAGACCAGGTTTTCTGTACAGGAACCCGCTTTAGACCAGGTTTTCTGTACAGGAACCCGCTTTAGACCAGGTTTTCTGCACAGGAACCCGCTTTAGACCAGGTTTTCTGCACAGGAACCCGCTTTAGACCAGGTTTTCTGCACAGGAACCCGCTTTAGACCAGGTTTTCTGCACAGGAACCCGCTTTAGACCAGGTTTTTCTGCACAGGAACCCGCTTTAGACCAGGTTTTCTGCACAGGAACCCGCTTTAGACCAGGTTTTCTGCACAGGAACCCGCTTTAGACCAGGTTTTCTGCACAGGAACCCGCTTTAGACCAGGTTTTCTGCACAGGAACCCGCTTTAGACCAGGTTTTCTGCACAGGAACCCGCTTTAGACCAGGTTTTCTGCACAGGAACCCGCTTTAGACCAGGTTTTCTGCACAGGAACCCGCTTTAGACCAGGTTTTTCTGCACAGGAACCCGCTTTAGACCAGGTTTTTCTGCACAGGAACCCGCTTTAGACCAGGTTTTCTGCACAGGAACCCGCTTTAGACCAGGTTTTCTGCACAGGAACCCGCTTTAGACCAGGTTTTCTGCACAGGAACCCGCTTTAGACCAGGTTTTCTGCACAGGAACCCGCTTTAGACCAGGTTTTCTGCACAGGAACCCGCTTGAGACCAGGTTTTCTGCACAGGAACCCGCTTTAGACCAGGTTTTCTGCACAGGAACCCGCTTTAGACCAGGTTTTCTGCACAGGAACCCGCTTTAGACCAGGTTTTCTGCACAGGAACCCGCTTTAGACCAGGTTTTCTGCACAGGAACCCGCTTTAGACCAGGTTTTCTGCACAGGAACCCGCTTTAGACCAGCTTTTCTGCACAGGAACCCGCTTTAGACCAGGTTTTCTGCACAGGAACCCGCTTTAGACCAGGTTTTCTGCACAGGAACCCGCTTTAGACCAGGTTTTCTGCACAGGAACCCGCTTTAGACCAGGTTTTCTGCACAGGAACCCGCTTTAGACCAGGTTTTCTGCACAGGAACCCGCTTTAGACCAGGTTTTCTGCACAGGAACCCGCTTTAGACCAGGTTTTCTGCACAGGAACCCGCTTTAGACCACGTTTTCTGCACAGGAACCCGCTTTAGACCAGGTTTTCTGCACAGGAACCCGCTTTAGACCAGGTTTTCTGTACAGGAACCCGCTTTAGACCAGGTTTTCTGTACAGGAACCCGCTTTAGACCAGGTTTTCTGCACAGGAACCCGCTTTAGACCAGGTTTTCTGCACAGGAACCCGCTTTAGACCAGGTTTTCTGTACAGGAACCCGCTTTAGACCAGGTTTTCTGTACAGGAACCCGCTTTAGACCAGGTTTTCTGCACAGGAACCCGCTTTAGACCAGGTTTTCTGCACAGGAACCCGCTTTAGACCAGGTTTTCTGCACAGGAACCCGCTTTAGACCAGGTTTTCTGCACAGGAACCCGCTTTAGACCAGGTTTTCTGCACAGGAACCCGCTTTAGACCAGGTTTTCTGCACAGGAACCCGCTTTAGACCAGGTTTTCTGCACAGGAACCCGCTTTAGACCAGGTTTTCTGCACAGGAACCCGCTTTAGACCAGGTTTTCTGCACAGGAACCCGCTTTAGACCACGTTTTCTGCACAGGAACCCGCTTTAGACCAGGTTTTCTGCACAGGAACCCGCTTTAGACCAGGTTTTCTGCACAGGAACCCGCTTTAGACCAGGTTTTCTGCACAGGAACCCGCTTTAGACCAGGTTTTCTGCACAGGAACCCGCTTTAGACCAGGTTTTCTGCACAGGAACCCGCTTTAGACCATTTTTTCTGCACAGGAACCCGCTTTAGACCAGGTTTTCTGCACAGGAACCCGCTTTAGACCAGGTTTTCTGCACAGGAACCCGCTTTAGACCAGGTTTTCTGCACAGGAACCCGCTTTAGACCAGGTTTTCTGCACAGGAACCCGCTTTAGACCAGGTTTTCTGCACAGGAACCCGCTTTAGACCAGGTTTTCTGCACAGGAACCCGCTTTAGACCAGGTTTTCTGCACAGGAACCCGCTTTAGTCCAGGTTTTCTGCACAGGAACCCGCTTTAGACCAGGTTTTCTGCACAGGAACCCGCTTTAGACCAGGTTTTCTGCACAGGAACCCGCTTTAGACCAGGTTTTCTGCACAGGAACCCGCTTTAGACCAGGTTTTCTGCACAGGAACCCGCTTTAGACCAGGTTTTCTGCACAGGAACCCGCTTTGACCAGGTTTTCTGTACAGGAACCCGCTTTAGACCAGGTTTTCTGTACAGGAACCCGCTTTAGACCAGGTTTTCTGCACAGGAACCCGCTTTAGACCAGGTTTTCTGCACAGGAACCCGCTTTAGACCAGGTTTTCTGCACAGGAACCCGCTTTAGACCAGGTTTTCTGCACAGGAACCCGCTTTAGACCAGGTTTTCTGCACAGGAACCCGCTTTAGACCAGGTTTTCTGCACAGGAACCCGCTTTAGACCAGGTCTTCTGCACAGGAACCCGCTTTAGACCAGGTTTTCTGCACAGGAACCCGCTTTAGACCAGGTTTTCTGCACAGGAACCCGCTTTAGACCAGGTTTTCTGCACAGGAACCCGCTTTAGACCAGGTTTTCTGCACAGGAACCCGCTTGAGACCAGGTTTTCTGCACAGGAACCCGCTTTAGACCAGGTTTTTTGCACAGGAACCCGCTTTAGACCAGGTTTTCTGCACAGGAACCCGCTTTAGACCAGGTTTTCTGCACAGGAACCCGCTTTAGACCAGGTTTTCTGCACAGGAACCCGCTTTAGACCAGGTTTTTCTGCACAGGAACCCGCTTTAGACCAGGTTTTCTGCACAGGAACCCGCTTTAGACCAGGTTTTCTGCACAGGAACCCGCTTTAGACCAGGTTTTCTGCACAGGAACCCGCTTTAGACCAGGTTTTCTGCACAGGAACCCGCTTTAGACCAGGTTTTTCTGCACAGGAACCCGCTTTAGACCAGGTTTTTCTGTACAGGAACCCGCTTTAGACCAGGTTTTCTGCACAGGAACCCGCTTTAGACCAGGTTTTCTGCACAGGAACCCGCTTTAGACCAGGTTTTTCTGCACAGGAACCCGCTTTAGACCAGGTTTTTCTGCACAGGAACCCGCTTTAGACCAGGTTTTCTGCACAGGAACCCGCTTTAGACCAGGTTTTTCTGCACAGGAACCCGCTTTAGACCAGGTTTTCTGCACAGGAACCCGCTTTAGACCAGGTTTTCTGCACAGGAACCCGCTTTAGACCAGGTTTTCTGCACAGGAACCCGCTTTAGACCAGGTTTTCTGCACAGGAACCCGCTTTAGACCAGGTTCTCTGCACAGGAACCCGCTTTAGACCAGGTTTTCTGCACAGGAACCCGCTTTAGACCAGGTTTTCTGCACAGGAACCCGCTTTAGACCAGGTTTTTTGCACAGGAACCCGCTTTAGACCAGGTTTTCTGCACAGGAACCCGCTTTAGACCAGGTTTTCTGCACAGGAACCCGCTTTAGACCAGGTTTTCTGCACAGGAACCCGCTTTAGACCAGGTTTTCTGCACAGGAACCCGCTTTAGACCAGCTTTTCTGCACAGGAACCCGCTTTAGACCAGGTTTTCTGCACAGGAACCCGCTTTAGACCAGGTTTTCTGCACAGGAACCCGCTTTAGACCAGGTTTTCTGCACAGGAACCCGCTTTAGACCAGGTGACCAGGTTTTCTGCACAGGAACCCGCTTTAGACCAGGTTTTCTGCACAGGAACCCGCTTTAGACCAGGTTTTCTGCACAGGAACCCGCTTTAGACCAGGTTTTCTGCACAGGAACCCGCTTTAGACCAGGTTTTCTGCACAGGAACCCGCTTTAGACCAGGTTTTCTGCACAGGAACCCGCTTTAGACCAGGTTTTCTGCACAGGACCCCGCTTTAGACCAGGTTTTCTGCACAGGAACCCGCTTTAGACCAGGTTTTCTGCACAGGAACCCGCTTTAGACCAGGTTTTCTGCACAGGAACCCGCTTTAGACCAGGTTTTCTGCACAGGAACCCGCTTTAGACCAGGTTTTCTGTACAGGAACCCGCTTTAGACCAGGTTTTCTGCACAGGAACCCGCTTTAGACCAGGTTTTCTGCACCCGCTTTAGACCAGGTTTTCTGCACAGGAACCCGCTTTAGACCAGGTTTTCTGCACAGGAACCCGCTTTAGACCAAGTTTTCTGCACAGGAACCCGCTTTAGACCAGGTTTTCTGCACAGGAACCCGCTTTAGACCAGGTTTTCTGCACAGGAACCCGCTTTAGACCAGGTTTTCTGCACAGGAACCCGCTTTAGACCAGGTTTTCTGCACAGGAACCCGCTTTAGACCAGGTTTTCTGCACAGGAACCCGCTTTAGACCAGGTTTTCTGCACAGGAACCCGCTTTAGACCAGGTTTTCTGCACAGGAACCCGCTTTAGACCAGGTTTTCTGCACAGGAACCCGCTTTAGACCAGGTTTTCTGCACAGGAACCCGCTTTAGACCAGGTTTTCTGTACAGGAACCCGCTTTAGACCAGGTTTTCTGTACAGGAACCCGCTTTAGACCAGGTTTTCTGCACAGGAACCCGCTTTAGACCAGGTTTTCTGCACAGGAACCCGCTTTAGACCAGGTTTCCTGCACAGGAACCCGCTTTAGACCAGGTTTTCTGCACAGGAACCCGCTTTAGACCAGGTTTTCTGCACAGGAACCCGCTTTAGACCAGGTTTTCTGCACAGGAACCCGCTTTAGACCAGGTTTTCTGCACAGGAACCCGCTTTAGACCAGGTTTTCTGCACAGGAACCCGCTTTAGACCAGGTTTTCTGCACAGGAACCCGCTTTAGACCAGGTTTTCTGCACAGGAACCCGCTTTAGACCAGGTTTTCTGCACAGGAACCCGCTTTAGACCAGGTTTTCTGCACAGGAACCCGCTTTAGACCAGGTTTTTTCTGCACAGGAACCCGCTTTAGACCAGGTTTTCTGCACAGGAACCCGCTTTAGACCAGGTTTTCTGCACAGGAACCCGCTTTTAGACCAGGTTTTCTGCACAGGAACCCGCTTTAGACCAGGTTTTCTGCACAGGAACCCGCTTTAGACCAGGTTTTCTGCACAGGAACCCGCTTTAGACCAGGTTTTCTGCACAGGAACCCGCTTTAGACCAGGTTTTCTGTACAGGAACCCGCTTTAGACCAGGTTTTCTGCACAGGAACCCGCTTTAGACCAGGTTTTCTGCACAGGAACCCGCTTTAGACCAGGTTTTCTGCACAGGAACCCGCTTTAGACCAGGTTTTCTGCACAGGAACCCGCTTTAGACCAGGTTTTCTGCACAGGAAACCGCTTTAGACCAGGTTTTCTGCACAGGAACCCGCTTTAGACCAGGTTTTCTGCACAGGAACCCGCTTTAGACCAGGTTTTCTGCACAGGAACCCGCTTTAGACCAGGTTTTCTGCACAGGAACCCGCTTTAGACCAGGTTTTCTGCACAGGAACCCGCTTTAGACCAGGTTTTCTTCACAGGAACCCGCTTTAGACCAGGTTTTCTGCACAGGAACCCGCTTTAGACCAGGTTTTCTGCACAGGAACCCGCTTTAGACCAGGTTTTCTGCACAGGAACCCGCTTTAGACCAGGTTTTCTGCACAGGAACCCGCTTTAGACCAGGTTTTCTGCACAGGAACCCGCTTTAGACTAGGTTTTCTGCACAGGAACCCGCTTTAGACCAGGTTTTCTGTACAGGAACCCTCTTTAGACCAGGTTTTCTGCACAGGAACCCGCTTTAGACCAGGTTTTCTGCACAGGAACCCGCTTTAGACCAGGTTTTCTGCACAGGAACCCGCTTTAGACCAGGTTTTCTGCACAGGAACCCGCTTTAGACCAGGTTTTCTGCACAGGAACCCGCTTTAGACCAGGTTTTCTGCACAGGAACCCGCTTTAGACCAGGTTTTCTGCACAGGAACCCGCTTTAGACCAGGTTTTCTGCACAGGAACCCGCTTTAGACCAGGTTTTCTGCACAGGAACCCGCTTTAGACCAGGTTTTCTGCACAGGAACCCGCTTTAGACCAGGTTTTCTGCACAGGAACCCGCTTTAGACCAGGTTTTCTGCACAGGAACCCGCTTTAGACCAGGTTTTCTGCACAGGAACCCGCTTTAGACCAGGTTTTCTGCACAGGAACCCGCTTTAGACCAGGTTTTCTGCACAGGAACCCGCTTTAGACCAGGTTTTCTGCACAGGAACCCGCTTTAGACCAGGTTTTCTGCACAGGAACCCGCTTTAGACCAGGTTTTCTGCACAGGAACCCGCTTTAGACCAGGTTTTCTGCACAGGAACCCGCTTTTAGACCAGGTTTTCTGCACAGGAACCCGCTTTAGACCAGGTTTTCTGCACAGGAACCCGCTTTAGACCAGGTTTTCTGCACAGGAACCCGCTTTAGACCAGGTTTTCTGCACAGGAACCCGCTTTAGACCAGGTTTTCTGCACAGGAACCCGCTTTAGACCAAGTTTTCTGCACAGGAACCCGCTTTAGACCAGGTTTTCTGCACAGGAACCCGCTTTAGACCAGGTTTTCTGCACAGGAACCCGCTTTAGACCAGGTTTTCTGCACAGGAACCCGCTTTAGACCAGGTTTTCTGTACAGGAACCCGCTTTAGACCAGGTTTTCTGTACAGGAACCCGCTTTAGACCAGGTTTTCTGCACAGGAACCCGCTTTAGACCAGGTTTTATGCACAGGAACCCGCTTTAGACCAGGTTTTCTGCACA
>JAMPIV010011794.1:140000-193130 GCA_024509875.1 Oreohelix idahoensis | reverse complement strand
ACATATAACCATGGGTAACTCATAAGGTGAAAGAAGGGTTTACAGTGCCAGTTGCTTCAGGCAGCCTCCGTAGGTCAAACACCTTTGCTCGTAGATCCCAACAAAATTTTGTAATAGAAAGGTCGCAGCGTTAATTTCTGTCAAAATCATGGAAATCAATTTCATGGTGATTCTTCTTCGAAGAATTGGAGACAACCTGATAGTACTCGTTACTATCACCCTAATAATTATAAGCATTTCAAAAGAGGATATGGTAATAGAGGTTATTCCTGCCGAAGACCTCAGAACCAAACAAATAGATGTTCGCATCAATGTGAACATGATAGTAATCGTGGAAACTGGAATTCGAACCAGGATAACAATTACAATAGAGACAATAATAACTGCAGAGATAATAATAACTCTGATAACTTCAGAGGTAATAATAGTCGGGGTAGATCTCAACACAAAAAAAAGAGATATCAGCAGGCTAATGCTGTACAACAGGAAACTGAGGGAGCCTGTAATCATGGTGTTGATAATAAAAACTTTGACGCTGTCACTGGTTCTGCTTTTGACTTTGAGAGAGCAAACAAATGCCCCCAATGCAGTACTTTATTCGAACCGGGTACCATAACTACTTTGAGTTGTGGTCACCCACTTCCCGCTCTTCCTGCTGCTGTTGCGCATGACGGGAGGGGTTCTTTAATCCTACATAAGGGTCTTGTTAATGATACTCCGGTCTCACTACTTGTCGATTCCGGATGCACCACTATTGGTGTTAGACAATCGCTTGTAGATCCATCTTGTGCTACAGGAAGGGTTATTAAATGTGTCACATTTGGCGGCACTCTAGAAAAATATCCTACTGCTGTAATTCGCATTGCCACTCCTTTCTTTACTGGAGATGTGCATGCTTGTCTCTTACCTAATCCTATTGCGGACCTTATTATTGGTCGTATTCACGGAGTTAGGGAGTGTACCCCACAGCAGATTGCTGCTTGGGAAGATAATAACATGCAAGCTACAAATGCAGTGGTTACAAGAGCACAAGCTCTACAAACACCCGAAACTTCACTGAATAGTGATAATGAAGTTGATAGCCAAGATAGTCACTTAGTAATTACTCGTGACTCTTTCATAAAATTGCAAGAAGAAGATCCTTCTTTAAAAAAATTCTTCGTTCTTGCGAAGAAAGGTGATCCGAATCAGGATACAAATAGAAAATCTTGGATTGCAATGAGAAACGGCGTACTTGTACGTATGGTACAAGATTCGACTACGTCGGCACATTCGCAAATTCTTGTTCCCAAGAGCATGAGAGTCCAAATATTACAACATGCTCATGACTCGCAATGTGCTGGACATATGGGTTTTTCCCGTACGAAGTCGAGAGTCCTTGCGGCTTTCTTTTGGCCTTTTGTCAATAAGGACATTCGTATTTACTGCCGATCATGCAAGGTATGTCAGGAGGTCAAATCTAGAGGACCACGACATGCTGCGCCTATCCAGGCTGCTGACATTCCTATTCGGCCGTTTCAGAAAATGGCCATAGATATTATTGGCCCTTTTAAGGTCAAGTCGGCCAGAGGACATCAGTTTATCCTTACATGTGTCGATATGTGCACACGTTGGCCAGAGGCTATTCCTCTTAAGAGCATATCTACTACAGATATCGCAGATGCTCTTTGGTTGATATTTTCTCGCTTGGGGTTCCCAGAGAAATATTGTCAGACCATGGCACTCAACTCATATCTGACACTATGTCACAGGTAATGTCTACCTTACATATTGAACGATCTCTCAGTAGTATCTACCATCCTATGTCTAATGGGTTAGTTGAGCGTCTGAATAGAACGCTCAAGACTTTGCTTGGTAAGATAACTGAAGATCATCCTCAAGATTGGGACAGGGTTTTACCCGCGGCTCTCTTTGCCTATAGAGAAGTCCCCTAATGAACACACAGGATTTTCTCCCTTCGAACTTGTCTTTGGCGCGCGTCCACGCGGCCCTATGTCTTTATTACACGATCTCATCACTGCCGATGATATTAGCGATGAAACTCAATCCTCATATGAGTATGTCATTGCTCTTAGACAAAAGATCATTGAGGCATGTAAGCTAGCAACTGCTTCATCAGAAATTGCTAAAGAGAAGGCAAGACAGTTTGCTAACAAGAATAGATGTCTACGACAACTTTGTCCAGGTGACAAAGCATTCGTCCTACTCCCCAGTAGGGAAAATAGACTTCTTATTGCATGGAAAGGTCCGTATGCAATAGTCTCTCGGATTTCCGATGTTGACTATGTGGTCGATATTGATGGAAAGCATAAAACTTTCCACATAAACATGCTTTCGGAATTTCACGAACGTCCGGACTATTTGCTGCCTATTTTCCAGGCAACGGATGATGCTCCTGCACCTCACGGTCATTATTCATCCCTGTCTGTCATTCAGGATGAGGAAGCTACCTTCTCTGATGTCAACCTTCCCCTTCCAGTGGTTCCATTACATTCCACGGAATCTTGGAAAAACGTTTCTGTTTCTCCTAATCTTTCTGGTGACGAACATCGACAAGTCTCGTCGATGTTACAAACATTTCAGGATGTTCTCACTGACATTCCTGGACACACAGATGTCATAGAACATGACATAATTCTTACCGACAATAATCCAATTAGGGTTAGGCCTTATCCTATTCCTATACACTTTCAGTCGCAAGTGGAAAAGGAATTGGATGAAATGATTCAATTAAATATAATTGAACCATCGACTTCACCATATTCTTCTTCCATGGTTATTGTCCGGAAGAAGGATAAGAACATACGAATTTGCGTTGATTATCGCAAATTGAATCAGGTCACAAAGTTCGACGCTGAACCGATGCCTTTGTTAGAAGATCTACTGATTAGACTTTCTAATTCTAGATTCTTCACTAAACTTGACTTGTCTAAAGGTTATTGGCAAGTGCCTTTAGCAGAGCATGCCAAACCTCTTACTGCTTTTTCTACACCTAGGGGTCTATTTCAATGGAATGTTATGCCTTTTGGTCTCATGAACGCCCCTGCCACTTTCGTTCGCATGATGCGTCGAATTCTGTCACATCGTTCGGATGTCATCGCATACTTAGATGACATCTGTCTCTTCAGTGATACCTGGGAAGATCACTATTTAGGGTTATATGACTTACTGTCCACTCTACGTGAGAATAATTTGACAGCAAAACCTTCTAAAGCTTTTGTTGGTTTTGGTGAAATCTCTTTCCTGGGTCATCGTGTTGGTCATGGTCTCTTGAAGACAGAAGACCACAATACTTCCAAAATACTGAACATCTCTGTTCCTAAAACGAAGAAACAAGTTAGGAGTCTCTTAGGTTTAATTCAATTTTATGGGAGATTTATTCCAAATTTATCTTCGATCATGGCACCTCTCTCAACATTGTTGAAGAAAGGTTCGCCTAATCTGGTCCGTTGGTCTGAAGAATGCCAATCTTCACTAGACAAAATCAAGAATATATTTTTTCTTCTCCTCCCATCTTAAGATTACCTACTCTTGATAGGACTTTTGTTCTTCGGAGTGATGCTTCATCCACTGGGATTGGAGCAGCACTGATGCAAGAATATGCAAATACTCTGCATCCTGTTATGTACATTTCTAGAAAACTAAATGCGGCAGAGAGGAACTACTCGGTTTTAGACCGTGAGTTGTTAGCGATGGTTTGGTCAATTCTAAAACTACAAAGATTCCTCCTGGGCGCACATTTCATTCTAGAGACTGATCAGAAAGCTCTTACAGCTATTCAGACTAAGAATTTGAAGAGTTCGAGATCCACTCGATATGCTATAGCTCTTCAACCTTTTCACTTCACGGTACGAGCTATCCGTGGTGCGGATAATGTGATGGCTGACATTTTGTCTAGATGCCCACATGACTCCAACTAATACTTCTGTCCTATATTTCTATATATTACAACCCTCGGAATACCAGAGCATATATCCTGGATCGTCATGTAGTTTAACTTTACTATGTACTTATGTCATTACATGTCAAAGAATGTACTATTTAAATTTTCCTATCAGATTTGTACATCCATTTTTAAAGACAATATTAGAGTATGCTGTTTAATGATGATTATAGTAACTTGCATACGTATATTGTGTTTACATGCTAACGTGATGTGTGTTGGTGACACCTCCCCGATGTGAATATTTTTTGAGACATATTTATTTTTCTGTTGAGGTATATCCTCACCAGACACTCTATAATTAGCCTATTGTTTGGCAATTTAATTAATTATCAGCGCATAATTCGTGCGTTTTGAGCCGCTTATCGCTTGCTCTTTGATATTGAAAAAAAAATATGTTCCACATTTTTTTTTTTTATCGGGAGGAGGTGGTGATATGTTGCGTGATAAATTCTCGCAACATCGTTTTGTTTCAATGTCTGTTTTATAACGCAAGGGCAACAACTGCTTGGAATTTATAGTCACTTTTCTCGGTAAGCATTTGTCTTCTCGCGTTGGTATCGAATGCAGTTAAGTCTGAGCTGTGGTCATTTTTGCGCTGGACTGCGCATGACTTGTCTTGTTGTTTGGTCGATCGGTTTCCGCCCACGACTAGTGGAGTGAGCGATTTGGAATGGCGAAAGAGATGCCTCGTTGAAGAGGGGATCCCGCTATTTTTTGTTCTGTCAGGGATGTGTAGTCCTCTTAATGGATATTTCGTTTATTCGAGATAATACCTCTAGTGTTTTCCCACATGCCGGGAGGCGTGATATTTCTGTGTATTTCATGAAAGCAAGGTAAATTGACTTTTTCATTAACTCTATCGATTTTGGGTCGTGAGCGATTTCGATTCATAGCCTGTCTCCGAAAGTCGTCGCCACGAGATGTTTTTTTTCCCAGCTCACATGTCGCTGCATTGTACTGCATCGGTTGATGCATGTACCAAGGACCATTACTTGCTACTTTGTTAAATGAATTAGGTTTGGAAAACCTTTATTATCTAGAGGATATTTTTGTGGACATTATTTATACTTCGGCAGACGTGTCTGTCTTGCTGAAGTCAAACTAAGGAGAGTGAACTGATCTCATACATCTGGTTATCTCCTGGCTGTTATAGAAAAGGATGGAGTTTTCCACCTGACTACATTTACAGCACTATGAAATATAACATGCTTCTGACTCATCATTGTAATGCTGTCTACCGTCTATTGCTGTATTGAATGTTGCTGTGATAATGACTGTTTGATGTGCCTACACATTTGCGTAACCATTTTGTCACTGTGGCGTCCACAATAAATAATGAAGAAAAACGTCAACGGCTGTTTCAAGACTCATTGACTTTATACGTCGTGAGTTTACTGACGTCCTATGTGGATTGCCCTGTTATTGTTGTATGAACATTGTTTTGACTGAACACATCTACACACTACACAAAACCAGACATGCGGATGCCATCCATCATCGTATGGCATCACGCATCACCGACCAGGGCATACAAACCTATTGGAATATGATATGAAACTGATAGACCCCACACCTGTCTGTATGAAACCATATTCGATTCCGTTTGCTAAGGAGAAAGCTTTGAAGGAAGAGATAGACTATCTATTGAAGGAAGGAATTATTTCACACAGTGAATCTTCGTATAGTTCCGGTGTTGTACTCTTAAGGAAGCCCTCTGGAGAACATAGACTCTGTATAGATTACAGGAGACTGAATGCTATTACAGAAGGACAGGTGGATCCATTGCCGGATACAAATCAGCTGTTTGCCAGACTAAATAAAGCTAAATATTTCTCCAAAGTGGATCTGAGTAAAGGATATTATCAGATTCCAGTAAAGCCTGAGGTTAGACCATACCTAGCTTTTAGTACCTCAGAAGGACACTATGAGTTTAATAGATTGCCATTTGGATTGAAGAATGCGCCTAGTGTCTTCTCTAGAATGATGAGAAAATTATTGGACCCTCTGAATAATCCATGTATAACAAATTTCATGGATGATATCCTGATAGCAACAGAAACATTTGAGGAACACATTGACTCTCTGAAGATGCTGTTTGATCGACTTAGGGAAGCAAATTTAACAGCCCTGACCCAAAGAATTTAGAGAAACTAAAGAAAGCCCCGAGACCACAAACCAAGAAGGACGTGAGATCCTTTGTCTCATTATGTGGTTTCTACCAGAAGTATATCAAAAACTTTAATTCCATATGTGCACCGTTAACTGATTTGACACGTAAAGGACATCCAGATCGCATTACATGGACACCACAATGTGAAATGACTTACCAAGAATTGAAGGAAAAGCTCACAAGTAAACCCATTTTGAAATTACCTGACTTAAGTCAAGAATTCATAGTAAGGACGGATGCAAGTAATATTGGGTTAGGTGCAACTCTACTACAGAAATCAGATGCATTGGATGGGGAATTAGCCCAGTGGCATATGCTAGCAGAAAGTTGAATAAAGCTGAAATCAACTACTCAACTAGCGAAAAAGAATGTCTTGCAGTAATATGGGCAATAAAGAAATTCAATATTTATCTGTATGGGAAGGCATTTAAGTTGCAAACGGACCACAAACCTTTATCGTTTCTAGCCCAGGCTAGGCATGAGAACTCTAGGTTACTCCGATGGTCCTTGCTTTTGGCTCCCTATAATTTTAGCATTGAGTATATATCTGGAAAAACAAATTTGGGAGCGGATTTTTTAAGCCGCCATCCGTGTGATGAGAATCACCGTAAACCCCAGAAATAATAATAAATTTCTCTATGTGTATATAGAATAAAGGACTGACATATAATGTCTGTTTTAAGAGGGGAGATGTCATGAATTATTCTAATCCCCATATATAAATTAAAACGTAAATGCAAAGCCTAACAAATAAATTTAATAAAAGGAAGAAGAATGGTAAAGAACAGTGCTGTCACAATGACTGTACTCGAAATCCCCCTTGTTTTCTACTTCGTCGGCAAATTGTAACGCCTTCACGTTGATAGTAAAAGCCTACTGTATTATTACCCGCTTTCTTCAATGAAACGTGTGCTGTATTTCTTGGAAAAACAGTGAGATACGCAAGCTGAACAATGACCTAATTTTAATATTTCATTCATTCCATTTTATACACGGCGTAACTAAAGACAGATGGACTAAAGGATAGAGAGAAGGGAGAGGCATAAAGCCGAACACGTGCAACACTAAACACGCGTCGCGCGATACACAATTACTACTATCACGCGTGTAAGGCCACATGCACTAACTTTTTCGGACGGACAGTGATAAAAACACTAACCTTCCCAGAGTTAGGTTTTTAAATCCTGAAAAACTCTTATTAGGAAAGATGACAATAGATGGGTTTACGTTTGAAAACATTACAGTACCCAGACAGCACATCTTCGAAACAGGAGGTAGAAGAAATTGCATATTTTGAACGCAGCCACTTAGCTCTTTTAAAATTGTATAATTGGGTTCCTTAGGGCTTGATGACAAAGAATATGTTAAGTGTTATGCAAATAGTCTAGGAATTAACAAGTTATAGCCAAAATAAAATGATGGTGCTGTCAGACAACACCCAAAATCAGAATCGCTCAGTGGTAGATTTTTTAAACCACCATTGTACGGGAAATGGGCCACAAGTTACATTTGAACTGATTGGCTGGAATGATATGTAAGGCTAAACACGATTAGTCGGACTATAAATGCTATCCTTGGTTGTTAGGGGAGACGTAGGAAGTTAAAATTTTTTCAAACACTTGTCGAAACGTGGCTCCATTGGCCAGACTCGCTGATATACTCACTTAGGAGCGTTAGTTCGAGACCACTAGTTCAAATAAGCTTGATGAAGCTGACAGTTGGCCTAAGGCTCTGAACTCAATGTTTGTGATGTATTGTGCTCAGTGTAGAACTAGAGTATCAATTAGTTATGAAGTAGAAGGTACATCCTTCTTGTTTTCAGGGACCGTGGTCTTGACGTTATTGAGCAGCACCTGGTCAGAGCTTTGCTGAATCCAGAGTCGGACAGCATACTCCTTGGTCCATTTAGCTATCAGTGAGGTGTCTCCAGAGCCCAGGGGAGAAATCGAGCAGAGGAGTCTTTTCCTGCCGCCATCACGCAAGATAAGCTGATGTGGCCAGCTGAGCTCAACATTATGTACCCCCATCTTAAAATAACATTGTAACATAAACTTAAGAGGGGAAGTAAATTGTTTTAATACCAGGAACTGAGAACATCTCCAATACTAGTTCCCATAGAAACAAACTATTGAAGTCATGATGACAAATACCAACAGAGCTTGAACAAAACAAAACCAGTATTACCTCATATTACTACTACACAACTGACACACATAGGATACTTTTAATAATATATGTCACTACAATATTCATATTGATAAATTCTGTACATATAACTTGTAATTAAAATTGATTGTGATTCCTGGTTCCCTTTGTATTTGAATCAGGACACATATACATTCATGACAGCAATGAATACATATTGTTATTTGAAAAGTTATCAGTGACTCCTTTAAGATATCCTTGTAGAGTGTTTTATGTATGTGAGTGTCACAGTGTTGTCAAGTGTAGTGGAATAAATTAAATTGTTTATCTGTCTGTTGTTGTTTTGATTTACACTTCATCATACACATACCCTAGACATATAACGTAGTCATCACTCTATTCCAGAATAATTCTGACTGAAAATAGAAAAGTGCGCAAATGACGGTGTGCATGAACAGTTTGATTATGGAAAGAAGCCAACAATACAATTGATAAACACTACATGAACTGAAGACAGGAAGGTGCGGAGATGCAGATTAAATCAACAGACAATCAAGATACTCTTCTGTCCAGTTTCATTCGGGAAACGGATTTAACTCACCATTTTCTTATAAATAACCTTAAAATGTAAGTTTTGATTGTTTCTTCAAGACAAAATTTTAATTCAAAGTATCGTAGACTTATTATTATGGATCAAAATGATAAGATGGCTGCAATTAAAAACCTGTCAATTTTGTCGGGTTATTGCTAGTTATTACATATAAGCGTAAACTTGGCCACGCTTAGCCTAAATTATTACATAGAAGCACAACATTTCACCACGCATAACATAAATTACTACATACAAGCTCAACATTTTCACGTGCAAGACAAATTACTACATACAAACACAAACTTGGTCACGTACAAAAACAGATTACTACATACAAGCACAAAATTGGCAATGTATAAACATAAATTACTACATACAAACATAAACTTTGCTACGTAGGCCATACAACACAAAGTACTATATACAAACACACATTTGGTCAAGTAAAGCATAAATTACTACATACAAACACAACCTTGGTTTCGTATAAACACAAATTACTTCATACAAACACAACCTCTGTCACATACAAAAACAAACTTTGCCACTCACAATACAAATTGCTACCTACAAACACAAACTTGACCACCTACAAACACAAATTACTATACAAACTTGGACACCTAAAAACACAAGCTGCTCCGCACAAACTCAGCCATTTACTATTTATCAACATTTCACAAAGATAAATAAAAACTCGAGTATCAGACTCGAACTCTCTTCCCTACATGTTTGTCTTCACTGACACCACACGTGTCACGCAATTACGAACGATCTGTTGGCAACAGAAGCCGGCGTTATCCGATAGCCAGGGCCAACCCACCTCATTCGTTAAAGTACATACAACTGCCCTGCCAGGAACATAGAATCCTGTCTGGCCTTGTTTCCAGAAAGTCTCCGGGCTACTGATTAAGGTGAAAGTGTAGACTACAAACATGTTCGTTATAAACTTCTACATTATCCGCTGGCGTCAAGTTTCACCACGCTCTGTGACCCTGATGAGCTGTCTGGTACTCAGAGGTACCTGGCACCTTCACACCAAGGCTCGTTAAGCGTTGAGAATCAATCCGCTTGTTTCTCCCGTCGTCAGTTCAACAATAGATGGTCCCGCGACCTTTTATTCTCCCGCTATTCAGATCTCACACCTTCGTACGCCCTTAGGTTGGATTCTCTGACACACAGCCACGCCTCTTTCGCGGAAAACTCGTGATTGTTTCCCCAATGACGGATCGAGCCTCGTCTTGGGTTCCACGTCTAACGTTTCCATACCCGCCCAGCGAGGGTTGAAACGAGGGAGCAAAACTTGGAGCGTTGACTCCCTTAAAATGATGGATGTTAACCCGACCTATGACCTCCTGGCGACATGTAGGCATGGAATACACTCCGTAATGATGCGTGTATTTTGTGAAGTGCCCAGGTAGGTGGGGTATATGTTTAGCTGAGGATAACTACAACTCTACCTTCATTACGACCAGTTTTTGTCATAAAATGGGACATAGTAAAAATTACACAAGGGGTCGTCCACATATGACATCTCGCAGTTAGATGGAAAGGGGGGAGGTGGGTCCATAAATGTTTTGACGAAGTGTGATGATGGTGGTGGTGGGGGGGAGTTTTGGGAAATGTGACGTCACACAATAATATACAAGTCACACTCGCTTCTTTTATCAATGATGTTATCTTATCTGCAATAGTTAACTTTTAACCGCAAAAGTTATTTTTTATCCACAAACGGTAAACTTTTATCCGCGATATTTAAATTTTATCAGCAATAATTAACAACTCCTTTATGAAGCCTTCTACTAATATTATTATCTCTGCTTAAATAACTGATAAATGCTATAATCATTAACTGGTTTAAATTGTTTTAATTATATACTTCTTTTGTAACTAATGTAACACACCTGTAAACACAAAATGGAGACTAAATAAACTGTACTGTGTCAAGTTGGATTTAAAAAACAGTAACAAATTATCACTAATGCGTCAACAGTCTGATACTTACATTTCTTCCCCGAACAAACAAATTAATAAAAGATCATTAAAAACCATATCATAAATGTATTTTATAACCGCATAAACTTTGATATCAATGGACTAAAATAGAAAATAAAAAAATGTTACTAGTAACATAATAATAAATTTTGAAGAAAATAGGCATTTGACATGCTTACATTTCTGCCCCCAAACAAACAAATTAATAAATGATATATAAACACCATATCATAAATGTATTGTATAACTTATTTGAAAAAAACTATTTTGCCTCGTTTTGGAGAGGCGCTAGTCGGTTATATTAGGGCGCATGACCAAATATTAAAGACCTTTAGGTCTGATGATTTTATAACTGTATAAACATTGATATTAACTGTATAAACATTGATATTAACAGTATAAACATTGATATTAACAGTATAAACATTGATATTAACAAACTAAAATAGAAAATAAAAAATGTATCTGGTAACATAACAACAAACTTTAAATATTCCAGGAATGAGTAGCCTTCTCCAGTCATAACTGACTGGGAAAAAAAGGGGGTGGTGATGCATCGTTGAGGTACGAACGAACGAACGAACGAACGAACTTTATTTTCAAAGGGTTGAGAATTGGGCACGCAGGCCCGTCTGACATTCTGCCCTCCTTTCTCTCGTCTTTTATACTGGTTTCATTTATTCTCACATACATTTTACCCATCAATTCAAGGAATTCAACGTTATAAAGGTAAAATAATATATATAATAATAATATAATATAATAATAAAAGGTAAAATAATTGCATACTCACATTCACAGTATCTAATTATAAATATGAAATAAAGTATGTTGAAAAATACAAACTAAGTATCACCATGAAACAAAATATGTTGAAAAACACTATCATCATCATTAAAACTATAGCCCTTAGCTGCTTTATTTTTTCATTTCGGCAAGTTTTTTTTTTTAAGCTTCAGCTTATTGTAAGAGCGGTTTTGCGATGTAAGGAGCATCTTCACTTGGTACGATCGGCAGCTTCGTAATCCCAGATTGCTGAATTTATTTTAAGTGCCTTCATGTCTCTCTTGTACACATCTTTGAACCCCAGCTGGTCATGTCTTTCTTGTACACATCTTTGAACCTCAGCTGGTCATGTCTCTCTTGTACACATCTTTGAACCTCAGCTGCGGTCGTCCGGCTGTTCTTGTGCCATCTGCCAGTTGTCAGTAGAAGATATCAAGAAATAACAGTTGTGATATGAGAATAACTTGCGGAATAACTTACATTGGCCAAACGGGTACACAACTTAGGGATCGATTTTGCAAACACCTCTACGACATCTCACGGATGGCCTCCACACCGGTAGCCATCCATTTCATTGGTCCCGACCATCATAGTGCTACTGACATCCAGGTCACAGCTATCAGATACTGTTCCTCTTATGCCAACAGTCCGTTCCACCTTGAACAACGCCTCTCCACCTAATGGGTTGACCCAACGATTTCAACACCCAGCATTATTTTATCTGAGGCGCTTCTTTCTACTCAGTCATGTTTCTTGTCACAGAATTACTGTGCTATCCTTTTATTGTGTTCTACCAGTTTTCTTCTCTCAGATTGTGCTTTCTTTTTATTTTCTTCCTAGCCCTTATTTTCTTTCATATTGAACGCATGACTCAGGTTTTATGTTGTTATTTTGCATGATCTATCCTGGGTAGAGATAAATAAACAGCCCAAGTGCGTATCTCGCTCACACCTTCTGGACGCCAATACTTCCCGTATTGACAATCGGAAGATAAACACGAATTGCCAGCATGAAAGTGACATAACCGACCGGGGAATGGATACTCGTGTTTGTCTACATTCATAATAACATATTAAACGGAAGGTTTGTTATGAAGTACAGACATGAGTCATCTAAAAGCGGACATGTCAATACCTCAATACCTTAAATGGGAGAAGTTAAAAATTACCCGTGTCACGCGAAATTTCATGAGAGAACGGGGGAGAAGATATATACTAAAGTCAAACGTTTAAATGTGCTTGGTCTAGCCAGGATAAATTAAAATAGACAACGTTTGATTGGCGATTTTCACTGCACAGAAAGCTTACAGAGCGTGGGCGAAATGACCCATATAATGTAGCACATTTTCAGACTCCATCACTGTGTTCCATTGAGTCAAGACGACACCTTCAGGCTAGCCAGGACCGAAGAAATACAGGATTTAATTAACGAGGAGTCAGGGTCAGCGAACCAGAGCTGACCAAGACCCTACTCCACCTCCAGGTGGTGGTCCTGGAAACAGGCTGCATCACTGCAGTCTGGCTGAGAGAGTAGGGATCAAAGAGGGAAGGCAAACCCGGTCCCAAAAAATGCCGTGCTGAAGTCGGATGTGTCGGCCGAAAGGCGCAAATATCGCAGCTTCGCTGTAAACGGACACAACGCAACGAACGTCCTTTTCAGGACGAACGAGGAAGAAGAAGAAGGAGAAGAAGAAGGACCAAGTATTGAGGATCTACTGAAATTAACTAGGAAGAAAACTTGACTTTATAATACTGGAAACCACAAATTCCTCGGAACCTATAACAGGAAAATAGCGAGATTACCATTAAAGTGATACTCGACCTGTAAGACGGCCTCAAAACCCGTGGCCCGACATTATTCGGAATTCTTCCTATGCCTGTAAATAATCCGACACGGGGTGAGTTGTAACATATACAATTTTCTCATTTTATATTCTACATTTGACATGTTTAACTCACTGGTGGTTGTACAAACTCATACGAGGCTG
Source organism: Oreohelix idahoensis (assembly GCA_024509875.1). Classification (NCBI taxonomy): domain Eukaryota; kingdom Metazoa; phylum Mollusca; class Gastropoda; order Stylommatophora; family Oreohelicidae; genus Oreohelix; species Oreohelix idahoensis. The sequence continues at coordinate 179,509 of JAMPIV010011794.1, read as the reverse complement.
CAACCTCAGCATATAAAAATGATAGATTCAGGAACCACCACAGCAAGCGCTGGTGACTGCTTCATGCCGGTTCTCTCACAGGGAACCAAAAGTAGAGGTAGCCCCAGGCTCTAAGTGGAGCAGGGAGTGGATGATGATGATGACATCATGGTGAACATATTTATTATATTAACATTTTAATTAGTTTATATGTATATTTAAACATGTGTAAACCAGGCAAAAGTCGTTTCCGCTGTCCAATCACATTAAAAAAAAAATCAAATTAAATGCAGTGGCGGCTTTCTTTAATGAGCTGTTGAGTTGCAGCACCCCCTGCAAAAAGAGGACTGCATACTGTCTCTACTACATTATAATACATAATCCGGACAGACCAAAAAATACAAAAAATTGAGGTTACACCGGAAGGGTTAAATACAAAGCAAACAAAAAATTATCCAACACCGTATTGTGGCAAGTGCTGCAGACGATGACAGTTCAAGTGACCTTGACCTCTTATTAGCGAATGCTTGTTATACACACAGCAAGAGGCGAGCTGCGATTGGGTTGAATTTATTTAACTAGTGCTGCAACGGAACACAGCTCAAGTGGAAATTATCTCTATCAAGCGACTGTTTACGTGCGCGTTCACCAACATACCGCAAAACGTTGGTCAATTGCATTGTTTTGAGATTAATTTAATGCTGATATTTTCTTGTGTACTGAATTATTATAGAAATGAGTGAAGTAACTGTTACATATTTACAAGAAATTGTTTTTTCGCGATTGTCGTTGGCTGAAAAATGCCGTGTAAAAACACTAGGTCGGCCTCTTCCGAATCTAAAAATTATCCAGACCTCGACTAGCAGGAACAGTACATTTAACAGAGAAATTTATGAACATCATGACTGGTTGTGTGGCTGCAATGTAAAGAATGCATTATTTTGTTTTCCTTGTTTACTTTTCAATGGTGATACTACATGGACAAAGACAGGCGTAACGGATCTGATACATTTGCATAGCAAGCTTCAGAAACACGAAAATAGCACAGTCCACGTTAGATACGTTGTAGCATTGGGGATGCTGGGGACAGAGGATATTTCTTCACAGTTAAGCGAGGCATACAAATTAAATATTAATAAACACAATGAAGATGTGAAAAGAAACAGAAACATTCTGTCAAAAATAATTGACTGCATTAAGTTTTGTGGGAAATTTGAACTTCCACTGCCTGGTCATGATGAAAGTTTTTTAAATGAACAGTGCAGCACCCCCAATGACAACCCTCTGGAACCGCCACTGATTAAATGAAAGTGATAACGTGCGAATATGCGTCCACTGATAATGTCTGGATGCGGGTGTTATGTTTTAGAGTCGTGTACTGGTCATCACTGAAGCAGGTCTTCTTTAGATTACTTCTGCACCATTAAATCAACCTGTCATGTTGACATTGAGTGGGAGTGTCAAGTAACGCGAATGGTGTGATGGTTCGGTGTAATAGACCACTTGATAATATTTCTCACACACTCTCATGCAAGGCAATGACGACTTGAACTGCAGCGGGCATTTCACACCGTTTAATAGGGACGCACACATCAGGACAGCACGGAACATAGTCATAGGAACATGTTGACATATATATCATTAGGCATTTGAACAGTAGATCATATTTCATGCAGCATTCAAATATGATGGAAGAGGTAAGGAATCATTCAATGTTCTGGCAGACTATTGCCACATCCCCTAACTGACTGAACGCATCAGTGGGTGTGGGTGTGTAAACATATAAAGAGTTCACTGGCAGAACCTTTTCCTTGGCTAAGTTCTCCAGCGACATATAGCAAATATTTATGTAATAAAGTTAAACCACGACAGGAGTTTTCATATTAGTGAGATCTCCATATCACTGTCCGATAATAAGTTTGGTATACTGTTCTCAGGACAGCGATCCATAACGATGACAAGAAAACAAGATGGCTGCCTTCCTGAGTTTTGCTCACTCACCCAGAAGAAGGATAATGATAAGCCAAAGTTAATTCACAATTTAAATATCAGTAATTTCCTAGAGTTTCCCTACAGTTCCACATTACTAAGGTTGTTACATGTAGACATAAGCTCTGTTGGGAAACCTGTCATCTTCAATGGTATATCAACGACCAACGATGATCTAAACACGACTCCATCTAGGCCTAACCACGTAGAGATCATCAAAAGAAAGGGTCTGGTATTACCTGGAGTCAGAATTAATAACAAAGTGCATGAGGAGAATCTCTGACAAATAGACTCTTGCAGAGACACTAACTTCTCCTGGAAAAACATGCACAAATCACTTTTCAACCCTTAAAAGGGACCAGCCCAAAGAAACACACTCAGCCATATCAGGCGGCATTATCGAGACTCATTACGCATGCCTCGGAAAACGAATACCTGCCCCAGTGTTCGGCACAAAGAATATAGTCCGACCTAAACATACAAAGATATACAATATAAGACTGAATCTTCTTGTACTAGACAAGTAATACATATAAATTCAGGCTATAAACATATTGAACAAGATCAATCTATTTTCTGGCCCTAACAAATGAGAAATTACATAAATTCGGTATTCATCCGCGAAATCAATATTCAAGGGGAGATCATCCACATAATCAAAAGTATAAATCAAATCATGGGTGATTTAACTTTGACTGTAACAAAAGTAATCTCTTTTTCATATCAATTAGTCATGTCGTAATCTGTGCGTCAAAAATATGTGCGCAACAGAAAGTAACGATGATTTTCCATATAATCCACTGGGTTTGTGATTTATGCTCCGGGAGGGTTAGATAAATGAGAAAAGAACGGCTGTGGAAGTGACAGCGGGAAGACGCCTAACTAAGGGTCAGGAACCCAATACTTAGCAGAGACATTTGGTTTCTTCTGAAGTTTGTGGTACAAGTTGGAGATACCAGTGTGTGGTACCAGCTTGATACTAGTCTGTGGATTCAGAGCTTGTGGTCTACGCTAGATGCCTGCCTTTGACGGGTTGTGAAGATCCTTGCCTTAACGTTAGGGGCGTTTATCCCTGCAACTACGCCTTGGACGTGCCCTCACCAAAGAAGTCGACAATTGACGGAGCAGTCAGAAAACTAGTCCTACACCTGGCGAGTTGAGTGATTTTAACCCGGTCATAGGGGATCGGAGTGTATGGCGCCCGCCTCGAATTATAGAGATACCGGGTTCGATTCTCAATTGAGGGAATATAACTTTTGGAAATTTTTTTTTTCATAACCAGTGTCACGAAAGGTTTGAGATGTTATAAAAAGGTAAGTTATCCTGGACAAACAAAAAGATGTATCAGATGATACCAGGATAGTGCCAGGTAAGAGACTGGTCTTACAAGAAATACCCCCTTTTCTGAAAAGAAATAGGGTGTATTGACATCAAAGGTTAGAATCCAGCTGTATAGACCTCAGGGTGTTGAAAGGCTATGTCCTGAAAATATATTTGCCCCTTTCGAAGATTCTCCTTTGGTATTATGTGTTGTTTATGTTGACAAGTTGATCTAAGGGTATTTAATATAGTTAAGCTCTTAATCTAAAATATGTATCCAACAAAACTTGAACTTTAATGTTAATAATCTCAACAAGTCTGCTAGTACATATTTACACTTTAATAAACCTAAACCGGTTCTCTTTTCGGTTAGGAAAATTCAAAGGAATTTACATTATATAAAATAAATAACCATATAAACTTTAATTATCAAAACAAAATCTAGTACTAAAGTCTCTATTGTCTTCTACACTGAAGAATAATTTTAATTCACTAAAATGTCAGTGATGTCGGCTGACGATAGGATGGATTCATACTGTCCTTATATTCATCCTTCACTATAATGTTTATTAATATATTTATAGTTTTTGAGTAGTGCTAGCTTTTAGTTGAAAATGCTGATCAGTGGCAAGATAAGGCCACTTATCTGAAAATCTAGAAAATCCCACACTCTTCTGCCGTGGACGAACATCTCTGTGACTTGCCAGGCAGTGGAACAAGGGTGGCTAGCTACGTTGACATTACGAGCCTTTGCACCTCAAAGTCCAAAACGAGTTAGGAATCAGTTAATTTTGGTCCTTTGCAGGATACAACGTTTCAGGATAAAGCGGTTGCAGGACAAAACCTGAAATTCAAATAATCAGAACCTCTGTATGCTCCAGCACTACTCTGCCTTTGTAACCGGAATGATGATCACATTAGTAGCTTAGTAATTATCCTTTAAATAATTTCAGTACGCAAGTTATTGATGACGTAATTTTCACATAGCCTCTTATCGACATTTTAAAATAAAGACTTCTAGACAGTTACAGGAAATGATACGAGACCTGAAAACCTCTAAACAGAATTAATAATACCCTCGAATAAAAGCTTATACCATTCGCTATCATAGAAACTTGTGTAGAAACTTGTGACGTAAATATGACATCGACAAAAACTAGTGGAATGTCCGTATTGACAAATCAAAGCAACTTCCCCCCAAACAGTCTTTGGAACCAGTTTGTGTATATTGACGCCCCAAAACCCTTAGCAAAAGAGAGCCAAACAAGGGTCAAAAGAAGAGTCAAAGAAGAGTAAAAGCCAGGAGCCAAAGCCAGGTCATTCTGGATAGTCCAAGAGCCTTAGGTTCCTAGCAGATTTGCTGACCGCCACTTTATATTGGCAAGAGAAAAATGGCTAACCTGACCCTTAGCCCTATGACAACATATACTTCAGGTTGGTAAAAGGTCTCGACTTAGACTTACGCATAGTAGACAGGATGAAATAGATATATATAAGCTCATCAAAATGCCCTAATGGATTTTATGAGATGATTTCGTATGAGGAAACGAATGTTACTGAATTGAGAATAGGATCATCTTGTAATCTACCACCATACATCTGAAAGAAGCTATAATAAACTTTTCATATACAATGTCGGACTTTGCTTAAACTGCTGTTGGAAGTTGTTGAGTTTGACTTGTACATTGTTTAGGAACTCTATAAGGAAAAAAAAAATGGACCGTACTGCCTTTTATATTACATTGTGATTACTTCCAACTATCAAAATCTGAATACGAACCTGGATCCCGTACCCTTTGATCAAGTTAAACAATACCTCTGGAGGATCATCCAGTTAACTCAAAACTTGACACAGCAACCTATAAATATATTGATACCGCCAACTTAAATATATTTATGCTGTGAACTCGAACTTGTCAATTATAGGTTATGTAACTAAAAAGATAGAATACCGTCGGAATGCTTCCTTTGCTGTCCTTTAATTCCTTCAACGGAGAATAGCTCCTTAATTAACTGGTCACAATTAATACATTGGCACAATACCTGCTTCTTAGTTGGTGTGCCAATGTAACACGCACTTCTCGCTATAACATATATACCTATCGAGCTATTCTGACCTGCTTTAATAATTTTCCGACGGATTATTCATTTATATAGAAGAACGTTAAATTAAATTAAATAGAACCCCAAACCAGTTTTACCCCTAAAATACTACCTATGTGAATACGGGCACATAGTGTAATTTATTATGGTGCCTTAGGACCAGGATTTTGAATTGGAAGAAAAGGCAAGAAAAGAAACAACAACAAGAATCATTTTTTCTCACATAAATCAGAACATGGAGAATTATGCAGATGAAATACTGAGACAACAAAATCAACAGGTTATGCAAATGCAACAAGCACAAATGGCTCTACAACAAGTACCGCTTCCGCCAGAGCAAGGAGATATAAATTTGATGGTGTTACAAAACATGACTGACACGTTACAACATGTAGATCAACATGCTAAATTTAGAACCATTAAAAACTTCATAACTCCGTTTAGTGGTGACCCCATGAAATTCCGACAATGGATAGTGGATATGGATAAGTTTGCTTACCTTATTGACGCCACAACAGATTTGGAAAAAAAGAAAATAGTGTTTTTATCATCGGAAGGATTGATAACTGATTTTGTGAGAAGAAGAGCGAAGGCCTACCCAAGTGAAACCTTTGAGGAATTGAAAAGAGTGCTAGTGTCACGATATTCTAACATAACGGACGCCGAGCACGCTTGGACACTTTTGAGAATGATAAGGCAAGAGAAAATGGAATCAGTGCAGATGTATGGCGACCGACTCTTAAACTTAGCTGAAGATGCTTTCGTGGGAGGTAGCATACCAACAACCGAGCTCGAGAAACACTTAGTGGGAATTTTTGTCGATGGCCTCTATTCAGATTCTCTGAAAATGCACATGTTAAGAAAAGATCCTCAGTCAATTACACTGGCCATCCAGATAGCAGTTAATGAGGAAAATGTCAAAAAAAGATTTCAGCAGAGGATTGGAAGATTGCCATTGCTAAACCATGAATGCCAGCATCCTCAACCTGAACCATTCTACCAACGTACGCAAAATGAACCGCTATTTCAGCATCAACAATATGAACCATCGCCTCATCAACCTATGGAAGTAGACCATGCTAGACCTCGTTGGAATCGAAATCAAGAATATCACAGAAGATCAAATAACACACACAGAGAACTAAGACACTCCTTACCACAACCAAATGAAAGAGAGCATAAGATACACCATATAGAACCCTTGATGCAACCACCAACCTGCTACAACTGTGGATCCGTGGGTCATGGTTCAATGACATGTAGAAAACCCCAGTACCAATCTATGAGTTCGAGAAACCACTACCTACCCCAAAACAATTACAACGGTGAATATCAACGCCAAGTCCACTATCCAGAAAACTACCCAAGAAGACCCCAACAAAATAGAAACAACTTTTCCCAAGCAACAAGAAGGTCGGGAAACGGGACGGCTCCACATTAGCAGAGATCGGATGTGACGGCCGAAAAAAGAGATCTCTAAATGAAAAAATGAAAGACAGAAACGAACAAGCAAATCTCAACATTTGTCCAGACCCCAGTTCATGTATAATAGAAATAGGAAAACAACAATTTAGAGCGTTAATAGACACAGGAGCAACTGTAAGTCTTATCCGGGAGAAGCTGTATTATCAAATTCAACACATGGCAAATTTTTCCAGAAGAACAGTACAAATGAAATCAGTAACAGGTCAAGCACTAAAAGCAGTGGGAACGGCTTATTTGACATTTAAAATGGGAAGAGAAATTCTACGCCATAACTTCATTATAACGAGAGGATTATCAAGAAACTTCATAATAGGAAGAGACTTCCTCATCAAAAATAATGTGAGGATATACTTTGATTTAAAACAACTAAAAGTGAACAATACATATGTACCATTTCAGGACGATATCCATATCGCGACCCTGGTTCGAACTACGGCACCGGTTACTCTGAAACCGAATTCAGTAACTCTAACCAGAGCTAAAATAAAAAGATCTCCATACTTTGACATAGGACAGGCTGTATACATATCACAAATTGAAAATGAAAGAAATAGAGGAGATCCACACATAGAAGTACAAGATGGCATCGTGGAAATAAATATACGAAGAGATTTTCCAATAATGGTACTAAATACGTCAGGTACAACCACCACTATTCCCAGAGGTACAGTAATAGCAAAGATCCAGACGGAAAGGGAAGATGTATTGACCAAACTATTCAAGGCCAAGAGCGTCTATCCAAAATCCCAGATAAACAAATTAAGATCTTCATCCCATCCCCATCCTTACAAAACTCTAGATCCTATAGAGTCAACAAGAAGAAACATTCCAAATACAAGAGAGTCGAAAGAAAAAATGTCTCTGGACCGAAGGAGCACAAATAACAGAAAGAAATATGTAAAACCTGACTCGCTATTCGCTGACGATTTGGATAGAGAAATCATACAAGGAAGGTATGAAAGAAAAAATAAGTACCATACTTCATGGAACAGAGAGAATATTGTGGGAACAGTTACATCTTATGCATACCCAAGAAACCGGACATATTCTAGGAATCGCCAGTTCTATGATAAATTGCCAAGAGACTCGAAGAGTAGGTACACCGACGAACAGACACAAAAAAGAGAATACCGCTTTTGTCCACCAGAAAGGATAATGACGAAAAAAATTTCATTCAGATAGAACGAAAGAATTGCTAGCAACATTACAGACAACAGATGAACTAAAACCCAGACTTGAAAAATTCATAACGAAACATCAAGATGTATTTGCGTTATCTGACATAGAGTTAGAAAGGACTACGACCGTTACCATGGAAATAGAAACTACAACTGAAGAACCCATAACCCTAAAACCGTACCACACCCCACTAAAGAATCGAGGGATAGTGGAGAAAGCCATTGGCGACATGCTAGCAGCTGGGATAATTGAACGATCCAGATCATCATGGTCTTCACCCATTGTGATAGTAACAAAGAAAGACGGTAGCTCTCGCTTTTGCTGTGACTACAGAGCGTTAAATAAAATCACCAAAACGATATCCTACCCTCTACCTAGAATTGATGATATTTTGGCCACCTTGGGTAACTCAGACTGGTATACCTCACTAGATGCACGCTCCGGATTCTGGACAATACCATTGTCTGAAGATGCAAAGAAGAAATCTACTTTCTGTACACACATGGGATCATATAGTTGGAATGTATTACCTTTTGGACTGAAAAATAGCCCGGCTACTTACGTAAGTTTAATGGATGAAGTATTGCAAGGACTGAACTCATTTGCATCAGCATATATAGATGATGTCTTGATCCACACAAAGGGGACAATGGAAGAACACCTGAAACATGTCGAGACTGTTTTCGACAGAATGAGATTGCACAAAGTAAAGTTGAAACTCAGCAAATGCCGTTTCCTACAGAAGGAAATAAAATATTTGGGCTTTATTGTCAACTCCAACGGAATCAGACCGGACAGTGAAAAGATTGAAGCTATCCAAAAGATCCCTCCACCTACCACAGTACGTCAATTAAGAGGATTCTTTGGGTGTTGTGCGTATTATCGAAAGCACATTATCAATTTTTCTAAAGTGGCTGAACCATTACTGAAACTAACCAGGAAGTATGCCAAATTCCGCTGGACTGAAGATTGCCAAAAAGCATTTGAGTACCTGAAGACAGCCTTAACCACCGTACCTTTTCTAGCCCATCCAGACTTGAACAAGCCCATGATTATATACACGGACGCATCAAACACAGCAGTAGGCGCGTGCCTTGTACAAGACAGATCACCAGACGAACCGCAAGTGATAAAAAATGTTCCAAACGAAAAACCGATAGCCTTCCTTTCCCACACGTTAAGCCGAACACAGAGGAGATGGACTACGACAGAGAAGGAAGCCTATGCAATCCATTACGCCCTCCAGAAATTCGATTTTTATATCCGTGGAACCCAGGTTATCATCAGAACAGATCACCAACCACTTGTAAGCTGGCTAACTAAGACTGCAGAGCAACCCAAGAAACTCCAGACCTGGGCGATAAATCTCCAAAGTTACAATACAACCATTGAGTATATTCCTGGAAAATTGAATACGTGTGCTGATCTTTTGTCCCGAATTCCATATTCTGACACCAATGAACCAGACTCCCCACTCCTTGAATCTACATCGGACATCGACGATAACACAAAGGAAATTCATGCCATAGACTCTAAAAACTCAAGACAAAACGATGAAGAGGTGACAACCCAAGAACCTGAACTACAACATGGAACCACATTTGATTTACCATCAGACAACCAAGGAACAGAAACGTTTGAACAGAATATCGACTTTAAGAAAGAACAATTGAAAGATGAAACATTAGTTAAGATCATTACACAGGTTCGTACAAATCCAAAAGAGAAGAAAGATTACATCATCCTTTCGGAAGATAATATCTTGTATCATATTGGCTCTAGAGACAATGGTACTCTACAAAAATGTATACTCAAATCGCTAGTTCCAAAAGTATTACAACAGTTTCATGACGAAAACGGGCATTTAGGAAGAGACAAGACTCTAGATGTGATCCTAAAACGTTATTACTGGCCCACGATGATTAAAGATATCATAGAGTATGTTGGGACATGTAGGGTTTGCAAGCTAAGAAATATGAGAACTATTCGAGCCCCTATCCAAGAAATGTCTTATCCGCACTACCCAATGGAATTTATTAGCACAACAAAAGCTCATATGTCCCAGATGCGTCTTGACGACCACAGACCACTCACTGTCACGAAAAAACAAGCTGATAGACCCACGAGATTGTCTACCCTAGCGCAACCTCTCTCATCTTCCACTGATGATGAATTACCCAAATCAGATTCCTCCTCCCATGACTCCGATATCCCTTCACAAAATTTGGATACATTCGTCAAACGTATTAGAGATAACAGAGATTCATCTTCTAGTGAAAACAATATCCCTCTGCAGGAGCTAAGACAACGCCTTATTCAACGTCAAGAGAGAGGTCATGCGTCTTCCAGTAAAGAGAATATACCTTTGCGAGAATTACGACAACGTCCTATACAACAGAAAGAGAGTTTTCCAGACGTTACAAAATTTCGCAATCCTGAACCTACCGATCGACATGATTATCAATCATCTCAAATGGCTCCATTGTATGATGAAGAAACACCAGATGATCTTTACCCAGACACAGATTCGATGACCAGTGCATCTAACTCTACTTTGTGCGGTATGGACGAATCAAGAAGGACACCTGATAAACGGAAATACGAGCCTTCCTCTTCAGATTCCACCCCTCTAGCCAAACTACCGAGATTGCCGCAAGAATACATTTTTATTAAACCTACGAAGCAAAGACGTCGTACAAATCCCCAACGCTTCTCACACGATGTCGACATGGTTAACGACGATACTTCACTCCCTACCCCTACGGTTAATATTTTACCAAATGTTTCACCTCGCGTGGATAAATGCATGCTTTTGTCCCAAATGATGTCGTTATTAGCTAACAAGCTGTGACTGGAATTTCGAGGAAATGTTTCCACACTTCCTGCTCGTTGGACTTTACATAAACCTTTGCGTTGCTACGGAAACCTTATTACTTCGTGATTCAACTATATACGAGTTTGCAAAGGAAGTATCTGACTCTTCGTCGTCAATAAAAATCAAAATCACGATTTGTATAAAATGACATTTCTGAATTGATGAAGCCAAATTCGGTAGTACCTCTATTGACTTACCACAAATCCCTCGTCTGGATTTATATCAAGTGAGGATGTCCATTAGCGACCTTCACGTCTTCTCTTTACTCCACCAGACGCCAGAGAGCAAACCGCCCGTTCATTGGGATGCCCTAGCGTTTCTATTCCGGACTACAACCGAGTTTTCTATGCTAGATTCTCAGTACAAACACTATTGAGTCACCAACAGATTATATGACACGTTGTGAATAAGTCGTACCGGTTTTAATAGTACTTATTCCGCGGTACAAAATACATGTAAACAGATCAAACCCATAGTGTCTTGAACATTAGTATTCACACCTTAACGACTATACGTGACTTTACAGCGGGGTTGGATCGCTATTATCACATGACACGATTGAATAGCTTATATGATTGGACATTTTCAAATTTTCCGTTTATAGTTCAAGATTTTTTTTTTTGACCAGTGTTATCGTTTTTCAATTCTTAAATTGCATTTGATCCTCCCAGCATCAGATGACACACATTAAGGATTTTCGCCGCATTGTGTTGAGTACCCTCATTTCCCCATATACGCGTTTCGATGATTAGTAATTTTGTTTGTTAAAATTTAAATTGTTGCGGACAATTTTGATGTTTTGATGTCTTCATATAGATTGACCGGTATGCATACATTCACCTTATATCGACCGTGCGTTTTCATGATATCCCCTATGTTCCCTCTTATGTACTATAAAGATGTATACCATTGTTTTACTAGATTTGCAAGTTTGTTGGGTTATTAGTTGATAGAACTAGGAAAGTGTCTCTCTTTGAGATACATTTCTGTAGCATGGGGACGTATATGTAACCGGAATGATGATCACATTAGTAGCTTAGTAATTATCCTTTAAATAATTTCAGTACGCAAGTTATTGGTGACGTAATTTTCACATAGCCTCTTATCGACATTTTAAAATAAAGACTTCTAGACAGTTACAGGAAATGATACGAGACCTGAAAACCTCTAAACAGAATTAATAATACCCTCGAATAAAAGCTTATACCATTCGCTATCATAGAAACTTGTGTAGAAACTTGTGACGTAAATATGACATCGACAAAAACTAGTGGAATGTCCGTATTGACAAATCAAAGCAACTTCCCCCCAAACAGTCTTTGGAACCAGTTTGTGTATATTGCATCAACATGATTTATACCATAACTTCATCGATTTCACAAAAGCCTTCGATCGAGTCTGGCATGAAGGTTTATGGCAAATAATGAGAAAATTCAATTTTGATACCAACATCATAGATATCATTGAAGCACTATACAAGGACGCAAGCAGTGCTGTTTTTGCAAGCAATGACATTGGAGAATTTTTCAAAACAACTGTAGGAGTTCGCCAGGGATGTATCCTGTCACCAGTGCTCTTTAACATTTATCTAGAACATATTATGCAGGAGGCTCTCTACGATTATAAATCAACCATATCGATTGGAGGCCGACCTCTGTGTAATCTACGTTTTGCTGATGATATTGATCTGATAGCTGGAACAGAATCAGAACTTCAAGACCTTACCTCTAGACTGGAGAAAGTAACAAGAACATATGGGATGGAAATTAATATAGAAAAAAGCAAGATATTGGTGAATAGCTATAAGAAACATGTTCCGACCAACATTACGTTAAATGGGCAAACGTTAGAAGAAGTTAACACCTTTAAATATCTCGGGTCCACTATATGTAGTGATGGAAGATCAAATAAAGAAATCAAGACAAGACTTGAGATGGCCTCAGCTGCCATGACAAGGTTGAATGTGATCTGGAAAAGTAACATCAGTTTTCCTGTGAAGATCAAATTATACAAATCACTTGTATTATCTATTCTCTTGTATGGGTGTGAGGGCTGGACACTCACTGCAGATACGGAGCGAAGGATTCAGGCTTTCGAGCATAAATGTTATAGAAGAATTTTGCGCATTTGCTATAAAGAGCACAAAACAAATGTCTATGTTAGAGAGAAGATAAACACCTATGCAGGCCATCAAGAACCACTTTTGTCAATAGTGAAACGTCGAAAGCTTGCCTGGTTTGGGCATGTAACTCGTCATGACTCCCTTTCGAAAACGATCCTCCAGGGAACAGTCGAAGGTAAACGGAGAAGAGGAAGGCAAAGAAAATCCTGGGCTGATAACATCAAAGAATGGGCAGGACACGGTTTCTCCACACTTGTACGCATTGCTGAGAATAGAGAGCAGTGGAGGACCCTGTCTGCTGATGCTTCCACCATGGCACCCCTACGACCCATGACGGGTTATGGGTTGAGATGATGAGATGATGTGTATATTGACGCCCCAAAACCCTTAGCAAAAGAGAGCCAAACAAGGGTCAAAAGAAGAGTCAAAGAAGAGTAAAAGCCAGGAGCCAAAGCCAGGTCATTCTGGATAGTCCAAGAGCCTTAGGTTCCTAGCAGATTTGCTGACCGCCACTTTATATTGGCAAGAGAAAAATGGCTAACCTGACCCCTAGCCCTATGACAACATATACTTCAGGTTGGTAAAAGGTCTCGACTTAGACTTACGCATAGTAGACAGGATGAAATAGATATATATAAGCTCATCAAAATGCCCTAATGGATTTTATGAGATGATTTCGTATGAGGAAACGAATGTTACTGAATTGAGAATAGGATCATCTTGTAATCTACCACCATACATCTGAAAGAAGCTATAATAAACTTTTCATATACAATGTCGGACTTTGCTTAAACTGCTGTTGGAAGTTGTTGAGTTTGACTTGTACATTGTTTAGGAACTCTATAAGGAAAAAAATGGACCGTACTGCCTTTTATATTACATTGTGATTACTTCCAACTATCAAAATCTGAATACGAACCTGGATCCCGTACCCTTTGATCAAGTTAAACAATACCTCTGGAGGATCATCCAGTTAACTCAAAACTTGACACAGCAACCTATAAATATATTGATACCGCCAACTTAAATATATTTATGCTGTGAACTCGAACTTGTCAATTATAGGTTATGTAACTAAAAAGATAGAATACCGTCGGAATGCTTCCTTTGCTGTCCTTTAATTCCTTCAACGGAGAATAGCTCCTTAATTAACTGGTCACAATTAATACATTGGCACAATACCTGCTTCTTAGTTGGTGTGCCAATGTAACACGCACTTCTCGCTACAACATATATACCTATCGAGCTATTCTGACCTGCTTTAATAATTTTCCGACGGATTATTCATTTATATAGAAGAACGTTAAATTAAATGAAATAGAACCCCAAACCAGTTTTACCCCTAAAATACTACCTATGTGAATACGGGCACACCTTTACACACACAAATGACATAACATACAGCGTCAGACAGGACAATTTACCTTCACCACTCATCACAGTCAGTTCACTGTGACTAAAATTTCTTTAAAATTCCTAAGTTGATTCCTTTATCCACGATTGGCTTCCATACAATGATTTGTTATAGTATAAATTTACAAAGTAATATCTTCATCGATTTATTACAATAAATCCTGTTCATCCTTCCTTAGTTTCCATGATGCATGTCATTCCTTTAACAAATACTCTTTAAAATGTATTATTAAACTTACAGTCGTATTCTTGACATCAGTTTCAATAAACCTACACCTTTTACAACGCTGACTTTCGCCTCTAAAACCAACACATGCTTTGCATTCCAGCAAGCAACACATTCGTCCTGGAATGTTTTTTAACACAGAACTTGAAAATTTTTTGAAAATTTTTTTGGACTTAGAAAATTTTTGGGATGATTTTTGTTATTTATAGTACTCAAATGTCTCCCTACGGGATACATTTGCGGAGCCCCGGGATCTATATGTGACAGTGACCTCGTCACTGTAAGAACTATCACTTCTAACTAAGCAGACTATAGCTGGGGTGATAGAATTTTGTTAAAACGGAGCATGATAGTAACAGCGTAGATAAATTTATTGTCCAATCGTGAGATGAAATAAGATCACGCAACGCTGACCCAGATTGAGCTAAAACCCTAGCGGACTTTTTCCCCGGCCAAAGCAGTTGCAGACAAGTAGCCGAAGTGACCAGACGCACTGGCCTTATGCTGTAGTTGAGAATTGTTCACAATGCATTAATTGAGGATTTCATTCTATCTGTTGAAGACATAAGTATTGCTCCTTCACAGTGTTTTAAATTGTGGTGCATTATTTCAATTTAGGATGACACCGTAAGTAGTTCGCTACAAATGCCTTATAACGTTTTTGCCATTGTCAAGTCAGACTAGCTCGTACAGATCTAGAAGAAAAAGATATGGCTGTACGATTGCCCTTTGAACAATGAATAGTGTGGAAAAATTAAAGCAGAAGCCCTGACAGTTTCCCTAGTATTGAAGCTGGATTGTAAAAAAATGAAGAAAATGATTTGTTCATAGATAACTGCAGGTATTCCCTACTTTGCATAAGCCTACTGCTAAGGGATACAATTATTGTAGGAGAAGATTTTTATAAGGATTGAATCAGGATGATTGACACGAAGTCTATCGCCCAGTTGTAACACGGAGAAGAATGTATACAAATGATTGAAACAAAGCATGCTTGATATTATATTTCGCACTTTCTTATGAAACAGTGTTGTAAATAAAAAGTTTGCAATTTGGATCAAGGATAGTTGATCTCTTGTTTTGCCTTGCCTTGGAATTGCCTAAGAAAGGGAAAGAAGAATGTCTGTTGAAAACTAATAAAATAATGAACCATAACTGCTCTAAAATATTACACCTTAGAGGATCATCCTAAAACCTGGTACACCCTTAAGTCTGTCGAAGAATAATTTCCACCTCTAGCGTATAGGCTAGTCGACTAACTAGACTCTTCGTATAAACAGCAAACCCCAAACACCCTGCCCTGTCACATAGATTATATATTTTACCGTGACCAGTCCTCTATAAGGAGCAGAAAAACAGACTAAGCATTAACGAAAGATGGACCAATTAATGGAAGGTTTCCAGCAACTCGGGGTAGAACAACAGCAGCAAACGTATGCACAACCACTACAGCCCCAAGACAATCAGAATATGGAAGGACCCACAATGATAGCGCTATAGCGCATTACTGAAAACTTACAGAAGGCTGACAACTACGCAAAATTCACCCAAGTCAGATCCATCGTCCAACCGTTCGATGGAGACAAGAAAAGATTCAGAAGATGGTTGGCCGACATGGAAAAATTTGCGTAAATAGCAGAGGCAATAACTGATGACGAGAAAAAGAAAATCGCTCTGTTAAGCTCAAGATTCATTAGTGACTGATTTCTTGAGAAGGAGGTCCCAGCAGTACCCCACAGAGACCTACGCGTCCCTTCGAAAAGAGCTAATCCAGAGGTATGGCGAAATCATAGACAAAATACACGCTTGGTCAGTCCTTAGAAGCATGAAACAGGAAATAGATGAATCGGTACAGCTTTTTGGAGATAGATTCCTCAATATGGCAGAAGAGGCGTTTTGTGGATAAATACCTACCACACCTGATGTGGATACACAGCGGGTAGGGATATTCGTTGATGGCCTTAGGGCAGACAATATCAGAATGCATCTCCTTAGAAAAGACACGAAAACAATTGCTGAAACCATCCAAGCGGCAATACAGGAAGAAAATCTTCGCCGAAGGTTCCAACAAAGAATAGGTAGAGAACCCCGAATGGATCATAGGGACTATACTGAACATGAACCTATGGAGGTTGACCATGCCAGGAGGCAATGGGCTAGTCCACGATACCAAAATGATAGGACACGTACCTATAGACCCCCTGCACAGAGGCCAAATGATGTGCATAATGTAAATACAATGGGATGCTTTACATGTGGGAGAATTGGACATAGCTATAAGTCCTGTCGGCGTCTGTGGCCTAATGAATATGAACGCAGTTTCATAATCCAGATATACCAGGTTCGAAACCTGCTGCGGGCGGTTTGGTAGCAGATCGCTTTGTGTGGATTTTTAACAATGGTATAAGCGCCGTACCGTTCAGAAAGCAATGGCAAACTACTGTGGCGAAAGGTTTTATATGTGTGAGATGATAGTGCTAGAGTAGAAATAGTATTCTCTCCAGAATGTGTGAGGTCCCAGTGACAGAGAAGTACACTGGTATCACTCGATAGTCACGGCTGTGAAAGTATCTGGACTGAAAATATTCAGAGAACAGTCAGACCTTACTGCGCCACCTCCGCTATGTGACCACCTGTGATATAATAAAAATTCAACCAAACTCAGTATCAACTATATTGAATGAATAAAGCTGGTGAATACAATTTATATCCTCTTTATTTACATCTATCTAATTGTGGTGATTGTGTGTGACTGGTGATACAAAAGTTATATTTATACAAAACCAAATTGGCGAAATCAATTACAGTTTTTACAAGTTAAACTAAAATGTCATTTCTTTAGACTCTTCCAATTAGTTGGGTAATAGACTTCTTCACTGTCTTATTCACTTTATAACTTTCACTAGTTTATCACGCAAATTGTCATCACAAAACTCTGCTTGACAGTTATCACTTCTTGGTTGCACGATTGTCACAAATATCACTCATCTGTTAGGTTAATCAGTGTTCATATGAGATGTACAGCTTCAGTAGGTCTTGCTTCTACCAATCCAGACACTGCCGGGGCGATTCGCATTGATCATCGAGCAATTCTTGATCATTGACCTCTGACTTTTTGTTGACAAGTATGAACCTGCAGATAATTGTAGGATATGTGGCTATTTGTGGATAAAAATTACCACATTCCTATTGTAGGTGAGATGAATTTGTTTTCAGATGTATGCGTGAAAATGCATGATTATGGATCAGTGACAAGACAGGTGTCTACTGTGGAACATTTTATAAAATCAAATAATACAAAATAATATGTACACACATATATGGTATGAGGTTATAGTATCCCCCTGCCTGACACGTTAGCTCTGTAAAGTGCATTAACTTGATGACAGAATGAATAAGCCCTGATAATGATTGTTGGTAGTCCTGAAAAAATTGTTATTAGTCCTGAAAAGGATTGTGCTAGCCTTGATACGGACTCAGTCATGGTGGTTATATTTCGGGTTCCAATCTTCAACAATCATATCAAGTAATCAATTAATATGCATGATACTTTCATAACATAAAGATTAAACAAATCCTGAAATAAAAGTTGTAATTACTGTATTATTTTACATAGTAACTTTACATACCCTCGCAGGATCTAATTAAGATCAGTAAAGACTGGCTTTAGTGGAGTAACAGAACTGCCTGGCTGCAAATAACAAGATATTGGCCGTGACACGTTTCTCTCTCTCCAGCCGTTGTCCTTCTGTCTTGCCTCGCTGTACAAGTGAATTTGAAATCATTTACGTCCGCCCTTATATATGCAGCTACCGGACGTACAGGAAACAAGGCTCGCAACTCCAGCAAACTTCCCAAAAAAAGTTGTAACTTCGGGGGGTTTGTGCTAGAGGTGTTTCAAACCTTGGTCTCGTGCATTTCACCTTTCCCAGTTCAAGCCTTTGGAGTTATATATTTCCGTTCTCCATGAGTTGACCTTTATATCCATATGTTGTTTTCCTATATCTGTCGTGTTAACGATTTTATATTGAATTATAAATAGGAAAAACACAGGATTTCTCAATGCACGGACACTATTCTTGCGAAATTCTTTCACAACTACTTACTCCCTTCTGATTTCCTTGTACCTATACATAAATGAAGATATTCCCGTCAAAATGAGACCATTCTCATCCTTGTCTGTCATTCCGTTCTCCTTCCCGACCGCTAATTCTAACCATGATTTCGGACGATTTATTCTTCCTTATACACTCGCCGAAGTCATTCTATCTGACCGTGGGAAACCCCTTCTCTGATTGGCTGCCCTAGATACACACAGGAAAATACCCCTGCATTCCTTTGTTCAGGTCAGCACACTGGTGTCCCACTTTTCGGTCTTCAAACATTTAACTAGGCAATGCGTAACATGCGACAACTACTGAATGAAAAAAATTGCCTAGAAAAATCACAAACAGCCAATAAAAGCTGGGGTTGATTGCCACGTCCTGTAAAGGATAAGCAACTAACTTTTATAAGTCCTGTACGGTGAATTACGCCAATACACCACCCAGAAGAGAGGGCACTTACCAACAACAATCCACACCACCCCGACGAGATTATACCAGACACCGGTACACCAGAGGCACACCTCAACCCCTCATGCGTCAGGGAAACGGACATGCCACTCACTAAGCAGGACCGTTAGTGAGGGTAACCACCATAGAAACTGGTCCGAAACAAAAGAAACAACACAGAACAGAAATTGTCAAGTGAGCCCATTCAGAATAATACAGTATGAAGAAATGCTGAACGATGGAACCAAAATACATCCGGACCCCAGTTCCTGCATCATGTCAATACAAGGCCAACAGTATAGAGCACTGGTGGATACAGGAGCATCCATCAGCCTTATTAGGTTCCAGCTGTTCAAGAAGATTCAACATTTGGTACGATTCCAACCGTCCAAAACACACCTAGCTTCAGTCACAGGACAAAGACTAAAATCAAGCGGGACAGCATGGATTAAATTTTCCTTAGGTGAAACAAATTTTGAACATCCATTTGTTATTACAAAAGGCATGTCTAGGAACCTTATCCTAGGGAGAGATTTCTTTAATAAACACAAAGTTCGAATATACTATGACTTCCAGAAAATCAAAGTCAACAATATTTACATTGATCTCCAGGACGATATTCACATCGCTTCCTTGGTAAGACTCACAGCTCCCGTAACGGTAGCCCCAAACTCTCTAGTTATAGCAAAGGGCAGAGTAAAAATTTTTGAGTATATCACACCAGGGCAATCTATCCAAATACAGCCCCTAGCAGAAGAAAGTATTATTGATGACCCATTGTTACAAATTACAGAGGGAATCGCTGAAGTCTCGAAGTCCAGAGATTTCCCCATCATGATATTGAATATGTCACGAAAAACTACCACTATAAATAGAGGCATAATTATAGCACAAGTGGATAAGTCAACGTTAAGACAAACTACAACCAATAGAGACCATTCACAAATTGTCTCAACCGCTCTTACTAGACCTAGTGCACGAAATCACAGTACAAATAACCAAGGCACACAAAAAGTAAACAGCTATCGTTCCTATGCAGAAAAAGACAGAAATACCAGCCACAGTTATTTTACACCACAGCCTACCCTACCCGGACGGCAGAAACGAACCAATCCATATATAAGAAGGAAGGAAAGAGTAAGGCCACGGTATGAAAATGACTATAATCACTCATTTTTGCGCCCCAACACACCAAGAGAAAAGATGAAGTGCTGTATATCAAAGAGAAACAGAAATTGTCTTGCCAGGAGGATATCCGAAGCGACAAGACAGAGTTACATGCCCCATGGAGTATCAATATAATGCAGAAACAGGTGGATATGATGAAGTCCCAAAACTAATTGAATATCCTGAGGAACATTAAGAATTCTTATACGACTCCACCACAGGAGGATATTATAGCAGCAAGGTTGAAAACAGAAAGAAAAATAAAATTGCACCCACAGAAAGAAGACAGCCCTATAGCACAAGAGAAAGACGTCCAGTAACGCACGCGGATAGGCGCAGTTACGGCAGCAATAACAGAAGCAATGGCCCAATAACGACTACCCCAGAAATAAAACAAGAAACGTATATACAGTAAATGCAGTGACAAATGAAAATGCACACAGCAGATAGCAGAAGAGACAATACCAAGCACAGCCCAACGAACGGCAACGAAATACTCAAAAGAAGGCCACATACCAGGAGCAGAGATTTTCACAAGATGCAAGAAAAATGCCCCAATACTACGGGAAGGAAACAGAGGCATCAAGACAGACCAGATATATTTTGGCAGATCATAAATACAGAGAGAGAGAGAGAGTATCCCAGTTACTAGCAACCCTGAACACCACAGAAGAAAATAGGCCACGATTGAAAACGTTTGTGGAAAAACACCAGGACGTATTCGCACTCAACGACATGGAGTTAGGCAGAACAAACACTGACACAATGGACATACAAACAACAACAGAGGAACCAATACACCTCAAACCCTACCATACGCCTTTGAAAAACAGAGAACTGGTGGAAAGGTCTATAAATGAAATGCTACAGGCAGGAATCATCGAAAGATTCAGACCCCAATGGTCCTCCCCCATAGTGATAGTATCGAAAAAAGATGGTTCCAGTTGCTTTTGCTGCGACTACCGTGCCCTGAACAAAATCACAAAAGTCATTTCCTACCCCCTGCCCAGAATAGACGATCTACTTGCGACGTTAGGAAAGTCTATCTACTTCACCACACTTGATGCAAGGTCAGGCTTTTGGTGTATCCCCATGACACCTGAGGCAAAACAGAAATCCACATTCTGTTCACACGTGGGAAGTTTCGCTTGGAACGTGATGCCATGTGGTCTAAAAGGATCGCCAGCAACATATATGTCACTCATGGACGAAGTTTTAAAGGGTCTACAACCATTCGCCCTAGCATATATAGACGATATACTGATACATACCGCAGGCACGATAGAAGACCACATTCGCAAGGTAGAAATAGTCTTCGATAGACTCAGGCACCACCAAATAAAGTTAAAACTGTCGAAGTGTGAATTTCTTAAGACAGAAACTAAATATTTAGGCTTCATCATCAATAGAGATGGTATCAGACTAGACGAGGACAAAGTTAAGGCCATAAGAGAGATGCCAAGCCCCAAGACAGTCAGACAAACACGTTCTTTTATCGGTTCAGTGGGATACTATAGGCGCCATATCATAAATTTCTCCACAGCAGCTGAACCATTAATAGCCCTTACCCGCAAGTATGCACGTTTCAGGTGGACAGAGGAATGCCAGAAATCTTTTGAATATCTTAAAAATGCCCTAACAACCATCCCGCTTCTTGGACATCCAGACATTTCTCAGCCTATGATACTATACACCGACGCCTCAGACAATGCAATCGGTGCGTGTTTGGTAAAACCAGTACTAGAAGATGAAACACCCATCCTACCAAACATATCCAATGAGAATCCCATTGCATTCTTATCCCACGCATTGTCAAAGTCACAGAAACGGTGGACCATCATTGAGAAAGAAGCATACGCCATTCACTATGCAGTACAGAAATTGGACTTTTATGTCAGAGGAACTAAACTCATTATACGAACCGATCATCAGCCTTTAGTTAACTGGCTCACCAAAACACAAGAACAGCCTAAGAAGTTACAGACATGGTCCATGAATTTGCAGTCCTACGACACCACTATCGAATATATCCCTGGCACGTTAAACACCTGTGCAGATCTCCTATCTAGAATTAAATATGATGATGAAACAGAAGTGAAAACAAATAGAGTCAAAAATGATGCCACATCCTCAGAGATTGACGATAATGCTAAAGAAATTAATGTAATTACTTCACCGGGTCGAAGAAGTACCTCAGATTCCGCCACTCAAGTAGAAGAAGAAAGTCAAGATAGGTTTGACATGAGAGTAGAACAAGCAAAAGATGCAGAAATATTCAAGTTGCTCACATACGTAAAGAAAAACCCAACAAAAAGTAAAGATTTCACAGTAAACCCAACAGATGGAGCTTTATATTATCTAGATCATAAACAAGACGGGATGCTAAGAAAGGTCATTCCAGCACATATAATCCCAGAAGTATTGTCACAGTTCCACGATAACAATGGTCACATGGGAAGAGACACAACAATTGATATCATAAAGAGAAGGTATTATTGGCAAACCATGTATAAAGACATTACAGAATATGTAACCACCTGTAGAACATGTAAACTGCGAAACATGAAGCCACATTCAATTCCCCTTCAAGAAATGCAACCTTCCCATTATCCCATTAAACAGTGAGCATCGACATATCAGGTCCCTACCCACTCAACCAATCAGGCAACAAATAGCTCCTGCACATAGTTGACCAATACTCTGTTTGGCCAGAAAGCTACCCACTAATCGATGCCACGTCACAGTCTATCACACAAATTTTGCTACAAGAATTCATTCCCAGGCATGGCTGTCCAAAACGAATCATTTCGGACAATGGTAAACAGTTTATCGGTAACCCATTTAAAGCCACCTTACACCAGCTGAATATTGAACATACTACAACTTGTTACTACAACCCAAATGCAAACGGTAGAAATGAATGCATGCATGCCACCCTGCATGATATTATTAGTAAATATATCAAAGGCAACCACCAATACTGGGATCTGTACATTAACCAAGCCCTTGAAGCTATCCGAGTAAATGTGAACGATACCACAGGGATGTCACCATTTTACATGCTATACGGAAGGGAGCCAAACTTTCCTTTAGACAACCTCCTTCGTCCGCAGCGAAAATACATGGGAGAAGACCCCATAGAAATAATTCTTAAGGAAAAGCAAAAAGCTCACCAGATTGCACACCGTAATACGCAGAAGGCATTTTACAAAAAGCAGAAACAACATGATAAATCAGCCAAGCTACCAACGTTCAAAATAGGAGACAGAGTATACTACAAGAAACATGTCCGCAGCTCAAAATTCGACGACCGATGGTTAGATGGATACAAAATTACAGAACAAACGACGCCTGTAAACTTCACTATCTGGAATGAAGAGAAAAACCACAGAACAAAAGCTCATGCAAAACAACTCATGATCGATAATCACAGACCCATTACACCTCTGACGACAACTACCAGACCAGTCAGAAAAGCCCCCCTACATTATAATCCATCCAGTACAGAGTCGTCTGACTTATCAGAACCAGAAACAACAGACTCTGAATTCTACCAGTACGACCACGTACCCAAACCACCCACTGATGCTATACATCAAGCAAGACAACAACGAGACTCATCCGAAAGCGAGGAGGACATTCCACCAGCAGAACTGCGTAATCGGCTCCAAGACAGAGACCTACGTATTAGAAATGAAGAAATCATGCCTCAAACATCAAGAGATGACAATACCAAGTCAACGTTTATCCCTATTCAAACTTACTCCCGCAGTAACCATTCGTCAGTCGATACGTACCACACTCCCAGTTCAGGCAGCTCAAGTTGGAATACTAGTGAAAACCAAACACTGCTATACCACAGGGACAAGGTTAGTCGTTCCGAACAAACAGAGCTAGAAGAAACAGTCCCCAAGCAGTTTGTTGAACCATATACCAGCAATTTTTATGGAGACGAAACGGAACAAGAAATGAGAGAAAACAGTGTCAACCCCAGTACAGTTTTGTCAGACCCCAACGAACAAAATGACAGAGAAATGGTGGATGTATATGAACGAGAAACAGACATCGATTCACCAGACCCAGCCAGTACTGTTTAAACCAGTGATGCGGATAGCACCTTATTTGTACCAGTCAGCTCCAGTGTCAAACGCGCCTATAAAACAGAATCTGATGACTCACCTCCTGTCACCAAGATTCCTCGCATGCCGCAGAACCATATCAGACGAAAAATTTTGAAGAAACGTAGGCATGTTTCGAAATCAAGCCAAAAGGTACTAGCCACACACCCCCAGGCCACATCACAGTCGGTACCACTTTCTTCAGCTTACCACCAACCTGTCAAAAGCAACAGTGTGCAAATTACTGTGCCCACTATAAACAGTGTCAAAGTACCGCAGAACCAGGTCAGACGAAAAATCAAGGCGAAACATACACCTACTTCCAAACAAAAAGATGTAAACGCCGCACATCCCCAATCTACAGTTAAATTATCACCGCCTTCATCGATGTCCTCAGCGCCCCAACACTCAGCCAATATCGTATCACATGCTGCGCCCACAGTTACTCAATATGATGCTCGCCTAACCAGTCGGGACATTGCAAAGTTGGAAATGGTTGAAAAACTAAAGGACCTACTACCAACACTTTGCTTAAACACGCCCCTCGTATCTTCAAGTGCATGCCCATCCATGCACAGTCAACGCAAATGTGAACTTACTGTTTAACAATGTTCTAACTTTCCCATGTACTCTATTTTCAGACTATGTTTGACAGTTCCAGATGCCCTGTTCCAATGCGAGATGTAAAAGCCTAACCAAGAAACTATGTTCCCAGACAAGTAGTGAAAACTAGAATACTCCAAGACCAGCCCATGATTGATCTTAATTAGAAGATTTTTGATTATGAAATAAAGTTAAAACAAAATCACAGCCTTGCTATTTGCAATCACTCACATGACACGTTAAATTAGCTAAACAGTGATAATGTTAACTCACACCATCCCATTGATAAAACATGTGTCACGCTGATTTTGCCATGACATTGAATCTATGATCACTTTCCACATTTGCTGAGCTCGATTCTTATCCTTACAAATTCCAGAGTCCAGTGATTTTCATTTTCATGCATCATAGCGCATCTTCTCGCAGACACTACACTAGTGGTCCTTTCTTACTCCTTCCTAATCATTTTAACCTATCATGCCTATACCACTAGACTTGTCTATTCCTATAATGCTCTATTGATTCCAATATTACATCTTGTAACGAAATATAAACTATTCACACCATCAAAATTTATACACATATCTGTCATGCTATATTTTTTCTTCCTACAGGTGTATTTATTTTGAGTAATGTCCATGACAAATTGTTTAATAATAGTGCATTTAGCAAAATAGATTATATCTTTACCAACCATTATAAGATTTCCCCACTTCACTTCTCACACCTTTTCTTTCTACCATTCCGAGATGACATTCGGAACTTATAAATTCGTTCGCCAAATAATTTCTTCATCCTTTTGCATTACAATACTCTTGTAATCCACAGATAGTCTATTTTTCCTCTATCCATGACGACTCCACAGTATACTGTCCTTTTACTTGTTCTCAACAGTGTTCCTAACGTTCTTACTCATTTTCAATTTCATTTCCTTCCCAGCCCCGCTATGAAGAAAAATTATATATTAGATATTAGAAAATGCTGGTGTTGCATTTTTGTGATTAAGTTAACTATGCAGAACAGTTGGAAAGATAACCCTGAAATAGCGTCATAAAGTGTCAATTAAGAAGAATGACACTAATATAAAACAACAGAATAGCATATTTACAAGATGGTTGTTAGATTGACATACATCACTGCTGATGCACACCATTGTACCACCCCCACAAATTGTTGATGTAAACAAATGACTGATGAAAAAAATCACCCTACCTGGATTACACAGTGAGATGGAATACTGTCACTGATTAATAGCACTGTTTAACCCAATACCCCAAAGACATCTTCGCATGCTGATTCTGCAGATTAGAATACCCTATTGATAGCATTTGTGTATGCTAATCCCAAAGAAATACATTGCCATTCTTTCCCTGATACTGCCTGGTGACACACATGAGAAAAAAGAAGCACCTCTTTATGAAGGTTGCCTGTGACATTATATAGGTTCTACAGTGTTATAATGAAACTTTAAGATAATACAAAGGATGTTGTTGATATGAGGCTTACGCATGAATGCCCCACACTAATGTTGGTTACTAATATTGTAGTCTTTTCGTGATAACGAAAGAAAGACGTTAAAATAATTGGAAAATCATATGGATTTTTACAGACATATAACAAGTCATAGAAACAGAGGATTGCCACATAATGGAACCATACGAGATTTGGATCACACACAGACAAAAGGATATACAAATGGAGTATGAAAATCCCATGGAACCACAGAGGTTATGGACAAAATAATATAATAATGGAATTAAATGATTAAATATTTGTATTACACAAGAGACAAGAGATTGTGTAATATCTCCACATTTTGGGAGAAAATATTGTTGATATTTCTGCCACTTGCCTTATATTGTGAACCTGATTATAATAAGATAGAGTACACATGACTACTGCTTGCTAATGGTTATATTGAAATGGTTATGGTATTTTAAATTAAATAATAAAACAAACCAGAGGATTGAAAAAATGATTGACACATTGTGACAATACTCAGATTGGATTGCCCCTTACGATATATGGACCAAAAACAATGTAACCCCACGGACTGACGTGTCATGTATCCATATACAATAGCTGGATATAAAATTATAAAAGAATACCTAGATGGGACATACATATCGCTACGTCATGGATTAACATGGGAATACGTATACCCTCATGCCCCATAATAATAATTAACTTAAATTATTGTGAATTTAAGAAATTTAAATTGATCATCTGGCTGTAGCAGCAGATGTTATAAACACCATATAGTTCTGAAAAACCTTCGACCTGCGAAGGCAGAACTGGTGTTGACAATGCAAATATTGTAAAATACAGTATTTTTGTTGTATATTGTTACTGAATTAAGATACTCGACTTGATTTTATATATATGATTGTATGATGTGTTGTTGAGAAATATTGACAGATACAGCCCATAAGGTTCACTAAGGATGTATTATTAGTGATAACAGGAGAACTAGACAGGATCTCCATGGCATGGAATTTAGGAACGCCATAAATGATACATTGAACTTAAAAGAACGAAAGAAGAAAAATGTTACACTATACCCATGGAACCAGAGATTAGTAAGGATACATAGTAGCCAGAGTGCCAAGAACCTTGTCTTAAATGGGAATATTGAAAATTTATTTCAATGACATGTTGTAAACAAATTGTGTTGATGATTCATTGAATAAGTTGATGTATGATAATTGCAACAAAGCTAGTACACAGATGATTTTTCTTGAAAAAGACTAGTAATAATAAATAATCTTAAGCTATGGCTCACATTAGAGAATAACGGATTGACAGAAAACAAGAAAATGAAAAAAGAAAGATTTCAAACTATTAGAAATGGCTGAGTCATAAATGGACAGGATCACCACCAGACCTATTACCTGTGTGGAAATTGGAGACAAACATCACATATTTTGAAAAAAAAAAAATGTAATATAGAACATTCTCTACAGTGATGGACTTGGAACGAATCTATACACTTACCATTTGGAAAATGTCAAATACAGGAAACATTCAGACACAAATAAATAAGGATAAGCCATGAGGTTTTCAATGCTTTTATTGTGTAAAATATGATTGCATGTTAACATGTTAATGGTTACATTATAGTTTAGAAATCTTTACCCATATGCCTAGAGATATTTTTAATAATAACAATGAGCAACTAGATCATTTACTCGAAAAGAAAACATGATGGATAACCAAGGAAGGATAAACTGTTGTATGGAAAGAAGATCAACATGACAATAAGGATGTGGAGACTTTAGAAATCTATACGAATAAAGTGTAAAATACTTGGAAACTAAATAAATAAATTACACCCATGATTATGGAACATCAGGAAAAAAATAACTTCAACATTTTTTAGGGTACTCGAAGCCTTAGGATATGGAACCAATGACAGGAACAGAAATGATATTACACCCTGCTCCCCAAAATGACTAATAATATGTTGTCAACATGCATTTAGATTATGATAATGCAAATAAGATATTTTATTGTTCATGTTCCCAATGTTGCCATTCCCCATATTTTGAGTGATGACTTCATAGATGTTTAAAAATTTTTGATGGCCAGTGTTGCCAATTAGTAAATTTGATGAAATAAGGTTGTGATATGAAAGATATATATACAATTTTAGGAGATGATGTCCATCAATAAGGCCCCTTTATAGACGACAGTCCCATATAGACATAGGAACTCAGATGTAAGAATTTCGTTAAATTTTCTCGAGAATTTTTTGGACTTAGGAATTTTTTTGAACTTGAACATTTTTTGAAAATTTTTTTGGACTTAGAAAATTTTTGGGATGATTTTTGTTATTTATAGTACTCAAATGTCTCCCTACGGGATACATTTGCGGAGCCCCGGGATCTATATGTGACAGTGACCTCGTCACTTTAAGAACTATCACTTCTAACTAAACAGACTATAGCTGGGGTGATAGAATTTTGTTAAAACGGAGCATGATAGTAACAGCGTAGATAAATTTATTGTCCAATCGTGAGATAAAATAAGATTACGCAACGCTGACCCAGATTGAGCTAAAAACCTAGCGGACTTTTTCCTCGGCCAAAGCAGTTGCAGACAAGTAGCCGAAGTGACCAGACGCACTGGCCTTATGCTGTAGTTGAGAATTGTTCACAATGCATTAATTGAGGATTTCATTCTATCTGTTGAAGACATAAGTATTGCTCCTTCACAGTGTTTTAAATTGTGGTGCATTATTTCAATTTAGGATGACACCGTAAGTAGTTCGCTACAAATGCCTTATAACGTTTTTGCCATTGTCAATTCAGACTAGCTCGTACAGATCTAGAAGAAAAAGATATGGCTGTACGATTGCCCTTTGAACAATGAATAGTGTGGAAAAATTAAAGCAGAAGCCCTGACAGTTTCCCTAGTATTGAAGCTGGATTGAAAAAAATGAAGAAAATGGTTTGTTCATAGATAACTGCAGGTATTCCCTACTTTGCATAAGCCTACTGCTAAGGGATACAATTATTGAAGGAGCCGATTTTTATAAGGATTGAATCAGGATGATTGACACGAAGTCTATCGCCCAGTTGTAACACGGAGAAGAATGTATACAAATGATTGAAACAAAGCATGCTTGATATTATATTTCGCACTTTCTTATGAAATAATGTTGTAAATAAAAAGTTTGCAATTTGGATCAAGGATAGTTGATCTCTTGTTTTGCCTTGCCTTGGAATTACCTAAGAAAGGGAAAGAAGAATGTCTGTTGAAAACTAATAAAATAATGAACCATAACTGCTCTAAAATATTACACCTTAGAGGATCATCCTAGAACCTGGTACACCCTTAAGTCTGTCGAAGAATAATTTCCACCTCTAACGTATAGGCTAGTCGACTAACTAGACTCTTCGTATAAACAGCAAACCCCAAACACCCTGCCCTGTCACAGAAAGACGCAGTCAACGCTTAAACAAATTGCACGTACACAAGCCTTGGCTTGACTTATTCAAGAAAAGCTTAGCGTACTCTGCTGCTCATCTTTGGAATTGTCTTCCACATAACCCAAGAAACAACCTCAGTCCCTGTTCATACAATTGTAGACTTTTCGAATACTTTATGAGTTCTGATTACATGCCCCCCTAATTGAATTATCATTTCTTATAATATCATCTGTAGGTTCAAATGACGATGTTTGTACCTTTCAACATATTTTATGTCATGCTTATAAGTAGTTAATGTTAATATGAGTGTGCTATTTTATTTTACTTTACGACGTTGAATTCCTTGAAATTGATATGTGTGGTGAAGTGGGATGTTATAAATACTTATAGGGAACTTAGTGTACTGACTGAGATCAGCTGTGAAGGTATCTATATCTATTAAGAGTAGTGTATTATAGATAACCTTACTTGCTACCACATATCTATATATCTCAGTCAGAATTATTCTGGAATAGTGTGATGCTACGTTATGTGTCTAGGGTATGAGTATGGTGAAGTGTAAGTCACAACAACAGACAGATAAACAATTTAATTTAATCCACTACTCTTGACAACACTGTGACACTCACATACATATAACACTCTACAAAGATATCTTAAAAGAGTCACTGATAAACTTTCAAATAACAATATGTATTCATTACTGGCATGAATGAATATGTGTCCTGATTCAACTACAAGGGAACCAGGAATCACAATCAATTTAAATTACAAGTTATGTACAGAATGTATTTAATATGAGTATTGTAGTGACATATATTATTACAAATGTTCTATGTGTGTCAGTTGTGTAGTGGTAAAATGAGGTAATACTGGTTTTGTTTTGTTCAAGCTCTGTTGGTATTTGTCATCATGACTTCAATAGTTTGTCTTTAGGGACTAGTATTGGAGATGTTCACAGTTCCTGAGTTTAAGACAAGTAAATTCCCCTCTTAATGTTAATTTTTCAAAGTCAGTTCAAGATGAGGGGACATAATGTTGAGCTCAGCTGGCCAAGTTAGCTTATCTGGCGTGATGGCGGCAGGAAAGGACTCCTCTGCTCGAATTCTCCTCTGGGCTCTGGAGACACCTCACTGATAGCTAAAAGGACCAAGGAGTATGCTGTCCGACACTGGATTCAGCAAAGCTCTGACCAGGTGCTGCTCAGTACCATCAAGACCACTGTCCCTGAAATCAAGAAGGATGTACCTTCTACTTCATAACTAACTTAAACTCTCTTGTTACATTGATCACAACACAGCACAAACATTGAGTTCAGAGCATTAGGCCAACTGTCAGCTTCATTTGAAATACTTTATTCCAGTATTACCCTTCTTAATGGTTACTACGCCTCTGCACTTCCAGCATTATTTCTTTCTAGTCAATCATCCAGGTGTCAGTGTACTGTTTGGCCATTCCATGCCGTTTTACTTCTCTCCGACACCCTCTGTTCAGGCTGGAGCATTACAGGCTTTACCTCACGTTGGCCACTGAACTACACATATATATACAGGCATAAATCAACAATTCACATTCAATTTTCATTAAAAGATATTGAATGGTTCAAGCTTACCACAATTCATACGAATAAACACAGATACGTTGATTAGCAATGAATTCTGGCACAAATTCCCATCTGCTTATCTTCCAGGCTTTTATTTAGCAAAATATATGCTGGCTTCAACGCACTGATGCTTTATCAAGCTATTTTAAACAAGTGGTTTCGAACTAACGCTCCCAAGTGTGTATATCAGCGAGTCTGACCAATGAGCCCCCGTTTCGACAAGTGTTTGAAAAAATGTTACCTTTCCCCGTTTCCCCTAACAACCAAGATAGTATTTATAGCCCGACCAATCGTGGTTAGGCTTTCATTTGTTGCGCTCCAATCAATTTGGAGTTTACATGGTAGGCTATTTCTGTAACGTAAATTTTTTTCAAACACGTTAAAAAAAAATCTTATGAGCAGAAATGATTTTATGCTGTCAGGCACCCCTAATATTTTATTTTGGGTATAATTTATTAATTCCTGGACTATTTGCGTAACGTTTTACATATTATTTGTCAGCAAGCCCTAAGGAACCCAAAAATACAAATTTAAAGGAGCTACGTGGCTGCATTCAAAATATGCAATTTCTTCTACCTCCTGTTTCGAAGATGTGCTGTCTGGGTACTGTTATGTTCTCAACCGTAAACCATCTAATGTTATCTTTTCTAATAAGAGTTTTTTTATGATTTATAAACCTAACTCTGGGAAAGGGTAGTGTATTTTATCACTGTCCGTCTGAAAAAAAATTAGTGCATGTAGACTTACACGCGTGATGCATGCGTTCCTGATTTTCAGCCCTCCCCTCTCTCTTTATCCTTTTGTCCATCTGTTCGTTCGTTTTTGGTAACGCAGTATAATTAATGTTAGGATTAATTTAGGTCATTACGCAGTACGTCTCAATGTTTTTCTTAGAAATGCAGCACACGTTTCATTGAAGAAGGCGGGTAATAATACAGTAAGCTTTTATATCAACGTGAAAGCGTTACAATTTGCAGACGAAGCAGAAAACAAGGGGGATTTCGAGTACATTCCTTGTGACAGCACTGTTATTTTACCATTGCTCTTCTCTTTATTAATTTTATTTGTTAGGCTTCATATTTACCTAATAATTTATATATGTGGATTAGAATATTTCATGACACCTCCCCTCTTAAAACAGACATTATATGTCAGTCCTTTATTCTATATACACATAGAGAAATTTATTATTATTTCTGGGGTTTACGGTGATTCTCATCACACGGATGGCGGCTTAAAAAATCAGCTCCCAAATTGGTTTTTTCCAGATATATACTCAATGCTAAAATTATATGGAGCCAGAAGCAAAGACCATCGGAGTAACCTAGAGTTCTCATGCTTAGCCTGTGCTAAAAACGATAAAGGTTTGTGATCTGTTTGCAACTTAAATGCCTTCCCATATAGATAAATATTGAATTTCTTTATTGCCCATATTACTGCAAGACATTCTTTTTCGCTAGTTGAGTAGTTGATTTCAGCTTTATTCAACTTTCTGCTAGCATATGCCACTGGGCTTAATTCCCCATCCAATGCATCTGATTTCTGTAGTAAAGTTGCACCTAACCCAATATTACTTGCATCCGTCCTTACTATGAATTCTTGACTTAAGTCAGGTAATTTCAAAATGGGTTTACTTGTGAGCTTTTCCTTCAATCCTTGGTAAGTCATTTCACATTGTGGTGTCCATGTAATGCGATCTGGATGTCCTTTACGTGTCAATTCAGTTAACGGTGCACATATGGAATTAAAGTTCTTGATATACTTCTGGTAGAAACCACATAATGAGACAAAGGATCTCACGTCCTTCTTGGTTTGTGGTCTCGGGGCTTTCTGTAGTTTCTCTAAGTTCTTTGGGTCAGGGGTCATGTTTCCCTGATAAACTGTGTGTCCCAAAAATTCCAATTCTTTACATCCAACGCAACATTTGGTTGGTCGGGCTGTTAAATTTGCCTCCCTAAGTCGATTAAACAGCATGTTCAGAGAGTCAATGTGTTCCTCAAATGTTTCTGTTGCTATAAGGATATCATCCATAAAATTTGTTATACAGGGATTATTCAGAGGATCCAATAATTTTCTCATCATTCTAGAGAAGACACTAGGCGCATTCTTCAATCCAAATGGCAATCTATTAAACTCATAGTGTCCTTCTGAGGTACTAAAAGCTAAGTATGGTCTAACCTCAGGCTTTACTGGAATCTGATAGTATCCTTTACTCAGATCCACTTTTGAGAAATATTTAGCTTTATTTAGTCTGGCAAACAGCTGATTTGTATCCGGCAATGGATCCACCTGTCCTTCTGTAATAGCATTCAGTCTCCTGTAATCTATACAGAGTCTATGTTCTCCAGAGGGCTTCCTTAAAAGTACAACACCGGAACTATACGAAGACTCACTGTGCGAAATAATTCCTTCCTTCAACAGATAGTCTATCTCTTCCTTCAAAGCTTTCTCCTTAGCAAACGGAATCGAATATGGTTTCATACAGACAGGTGTGGGGTCTATCAGTTTCATATCATATTCCAAAAGGTTTGTATGCCCTGGTCGGTCTGTTAACACCTCTGCATGATTATTTAGAACCTGTTGCACTCTCTCTTTCTGAGTTTTCGTTAAATGTGTACTGATTTTCACCTGTGCTGCTGTCTCACAGGGGTGTAATGGATATTCAAATGATGAAAGTGGTTCCTTTTTCATCTCCATGGCGATGGACAAGGTCAACAAGTGTGTCTCTTCCTGATGTTCTCTTTCCAAATATTTCTTCAGGAGATTCACATGATAGATTTTTTCTTTCCCCTTCTTATCTATCTTATAATTTGTTCTAGACACCTTCTCTAAAACTGTATATGGACCCTGCCATCCAATTTGTAACTTATTCTGACTCCCAGGCAAAAGAAGCAGTACTTTCTCTCCCACAGCCAGATTTCTGTCCTTCGCCTTCCTGTTATAATAGGCAGCATGTTTCTTCCTGGCTTGTTTCAAATTTTCATTGGCAAGTTTCCAGCCAGTTTTTAACCGAGTGGTCAGCTCATTCACATACTGGTATGAAGATGTAATGTTTTCCTCTGCCTTTTCATCAGTCCACGTTCTTAACATAGCTACATATGGACCTTTAATTGTGTGGACCTATTTGTCCATGCACCGGTATGGTCTCTTCCACTCGAAGCTTTATAGTGATGATTTTTCCTCCCAGAATTTTCATTCACAAAACGACCGCTACCAATTCTTTTGGGGCTTTCTCCCCACTTAAAATTCTTGATGAGAGATTTCCTCTCTACATCCTCTTCCTCCAGTTTGTTTAAGTCCGATTGAGGGATTGTCGGCTTATCCTGGGGTAAGACATCCTTTTGCACTCTCCGCATAGTGGCCATTGTAAAACAGTTAAGTGAAGCTTGTCCGTGAAAAGGGGCTTCCCATTCCATTTGGTCCACTTTATCAAATTTATATCTCTTTTTATTATCAGGCCTAATTTTGCTCCGGGGCGTGTCCAGGTCCTGATCCATGTTCCCACTTGTGGGTGTTCCCTCATGTGCTATGCTACACCTTTCTACAAAATTCTCAATGTCCCATCTTGCTTTGGGCCAATAATAATTGTGTGCCACCTTTTGAATGATGGTACCTATCTTCTCATGGTCCCCATCTGGTTTCACATGTAGGCTCCTTATTAATTCTGTCCTGTATCTTTTTGGAAGAACCAGCTGTCCGTGACCATTGGATCTAGCTCCAGTCTTCCTATACATCAACTTGTTCTTCATATAAAACTCTCCCTTGCCTGGAGTTGTATGACAAGTTGACAATTTCCTGAAACAAGGCTTGAGTGTTTTATCCCCAGCCTGTGCCTTCCTCATCTCTTCTGGAGTGGTATCTAACATAATATCCTCCTCCTGTCTTGAGGTCGACCTGACTTGAAGGGTTGCCATATACACAGGTTTCCTTCTGCAACGGTCAGTGTCATGATTGTCCATCTGACAATTTTTACACCACCTTTTTCCTTGGT
Organism: Oreohelix idahoensis; assembly: GCA_024509875.1. NCBI lineage: Eukaryota > Metazoa > Mollusca > Gastropoda > Stylommatophora > Oreohelicidae > Oreohelix > Oreohelix idahoensis. The sequence goes on along the minus strand of JAMPIV010011794.1, from coordinate 143,852 downwards.
TGAAAGATTTTCTTTCATCATATTTCCTTTCATCGAATTGTGGGAATTTATTTTTTATTTTCATACCGTGGCCTATCAAATTGGTGCTTACCTTTGTTTTGATCCCTAGGATCAAATTTATTAAAGTTCTGTGGTGCCCTAAAGTTATCCACCTGTTTCTTTTTATTACCTGTTACCTCTGCTTGAGCTGCTTGATACCTTTCAGCAACATTTAGCAACTCACCCAGCCTCTCTGCACCTTGTTCCATGAGAAAACTTTCTCAGGTCTGGAGCCATGGACTCTCTTAGTTGCTCTATAAGGACCATTTCCTTAAGATCTTGGGTTTTCCCCAGAGAAGTCCATTTCTCCAAGTATGTCTCTATTCGTGCAGAGAACTGGTGATAGGTTTCACCTGACAGTAGTTTAGCATTCCTAAATTTTTTCCTGTAAAACTCTGCATTCTTTTCATACCTTAACAAAAGAGCCTGCTTTAGCATGTCATAATTTTCCTGATCACCTCTGCTCATTTTTGCAAAAACTTCATAAGCTGCCCCACGAAGTCCCTGAGATAACTTTAAGCTCCACCTTTCTCTCTCTAACCCATACGTGGTAGCTAATAGTTCGTACCTATTTAGGTAGCTCTCTATATCATCGTCTTTCTCAACAAAATGATCTAAATGAAAATTCATAGCTGAGGTTGAGGCTCCCTGAGTAACCGTAGCATCAGAGGCAAAGGGACTGGCACCATTTTCAGGAGCATGGCCTTGAAACTCAAACTCCCTTAGTCGTAACTCATGTTCCCTTTGTAATCTCTTCTCCTCCTTTTCTGCTTCCCTCTCTGCAGCTAATCTCTTCTCTTCTCTTTCTGCAGCTAATTTCTTCTCTTCTCTTTCTGCAGCTAATCTTTTGTCTCTCTTTCTGCTTCCAATTTCTTAGCCTCTTTGTCAGCCTCAATCTGCAACCTCTTAGTCTCAGCCTCAGCTTGCAACCTCTTAGTCTCAGCCTCAGCTTCAAATTGTAACTTCTTAATTTCCCTTTCAGCCTCTAACCTTCTTTCGGCTTCTTTTTCTAATCTTCTTTCTTCGCGTTCAATAAATTTGTCACATTCCGTTGTGACATAGGCAACCATAACTTGCCCATCTAATCCTAACTCTTTTGCAGTCTGAACCGCAGCAGATCGAAATTTGGCCAGGTCCGCCATTGTCTATCAGGTAAATTTTTATAATGTCTACCCAACAATTCAATTTCTAACTATATATCTAATGGACAACACAGGCACCGTGAGCTCAACCTTATTTAATTCCACCCAAGGATACCTTTTAATTCTTATATTCCCTGAAGTGAATTACCCCCAATATTTTTAATAGTTAAAGATTCAAAATCCCAAGAGCGAGACCCCAATATATGTGGTGAAGTGGGATGTTATAAATACTTATAGGGAACTTAGTGTACTGACTGAGATCAGCTGTGAAGGTATCTATATCTATTAAGAGTAGTGTATTATAGATAACCTTACTTGCTACCACATATCTATATATCTCAGTCAGAATTATTCTGGAATAGTGTGATGCTACGTTATGTGTCTAGGGTATGAGTATGGTGAAGTGTAAGTCACAACAACAGACAGATAAACAATTTAATTTAATCCACTACTCTTGACAAAACTGTGACACTCACATACATATAACACTCTACAAAGATATCTTAAAAGAGTCACTGATAAACTTTCAAATAACAATATGTATTCATTACTGGCATGAATGAATATGTGTCCTGATTCAACTACAAGGGAACCAGGAATCACAATCAATTTAAATTACAAGTTATGTACAGAATGTATTTAATATGAATATTGTAGTGACATATATTATTACAAATGTTCTATGTGTGTCAGTTGTGTAGTGGTAAAATGAGGTAATACTGGTTTTGTTTTGTTCAAGCTCTGTTGGTATTTGTCATCATGACTTCAATAGTTTGTCTTTAGGGACTAGTATTGGAGATGTTCACAGTTCCTGAGTTTAAGACAAGTAAATTCCCCTCTTAATGTTAATTTTTCAAAGTCAGTTCAAGATGAGGGGACATAATGTTGAGCTCAGCTGGCCAAGTTAGCTTATCTGGCGTGATGGCGGCAGGAAAGGACTCCTCTGCTCGAATTCTCCTCTGGGCTCTGGAGACACCTCACTGATAGCTAAAAGGACCAAGGAGTATGCTGTCCGACACTGGATTCAGCAAAGCTCTGACCAGGTGCTGCTCAGTACCATCAAGACCACTGTCCCTGAAATCAAGAAGGATGTACCTTCTACTTCATAACTAACTTAAACTCTCTTGTTACATTGATCACAACACAGCACAAACATTGAGTTCAGAGCATTAGGCCAACTGTCAGCTTCATTTGAAATACTTTATTCCAGTATTACCCTTCTTAATGGTTACTACGCCTCTGCACTTCCAGCATTATTTCTTTCTAGTCAATCATCCAGGTGTCAGTGTACTGTTTGGCCATTCCATGCCGTTTTACTTCTCTCCGACACCCTCTGTTCAGGCTGGAGCATTACAGGCTTTACCTCACGTTGGCCACTGAACTACACATATATATACAGGCATAAATCAACAATTCACATTCAATTTTCATTAAACGATATTGAATGGTTCAAGCTTACCACAATTCATACGAATAAACACAGATACGTTGATTAGCAATGAATTCTGGCACAAATTCCCATCTGCTTATCTTCCAGGCTTTATTTAGCAAAATATATGCTGGCTTCAACGCACTGATGCTTTATCAAGCTATTTTAAACAAGTGGTTTCGAACTAACGCTCCCAAGTGTGTATATCAGCGAGTCTGACCAATGAGCCCCGTTTCGACAAGTGTTTGAAAAAATGTTACCTTTCCCCGTTTCTCCTAACAACCAAGATAGTATTTATAGCCCGACCAATCGTGGTTAGGCTTTCATTTGTTGCGCTCCAATCAATTTGGAGTTTACATGGTAGGCTATTTCTGTAACGTAAATTTTTTTCAAACACGTTAAAAAAAAATCTTATGAGCAGAAATGATTTTATGCTGTCAGGCACCCCCAATATTTTATTTTGGGTATAATTTATTAATTCCTGGACTATTTGCGTAACGTTTTACATATTATTTGTCAGCAAGCCCTAAGGAACCCAAAAATACAAATTTAAAGGAGCTACGTGGCTGCATTCAAAATATGCAATTTCTTCTACCTCCTGTTTCGAAGATGTGCTGTCTGGGTACTGTTATGTTCTCAACCGTAAACCCATCTAATGTTATCTTTTCTAATAAGAGTTTTTTATGATTTATAAACCTAACTCTGGGAAAGGGTAGTGTATTTTATCACTGTCCGTCTGAAAAAAAATTAGTGCATGTAGACTTACACGCGTGATGCATGCGTTCCTGATTTTCAGCCCTCCCCTCTCTCTTATCCTTTTGTCCATCTGTTCGTTCGTTTTGGTAACGCAGTATAATTAATGTTAGGATTAATTTAGGTCATTACGCAGTACGTCTCAATGTTTTTCTTAGAAATGCAGCACACGTTTCATTGAAGAAGGCGGGTAATAATACAGTAAGCTTTTATATCAACGTGAAAGCGTTACAATTTGCAGACGAAGCAGAAAACAAGGGGGATTTCGAGTACATTCCTTGTGACAGCACTGTTATTTTACCATTGCTCTTCTCTTTATTAATTTTATTTGTTAGGCTTCATATTTACCTAATAATTTATATATGTGGATTAGAATATTTCATGACAATATGTAAAATGCATGTGAGAATAAATGAATCCAGTATGAAAGGTGAGAGAAAGGAAGGGCAGAATGTCAGACGGGCCTGCGTGCCCAATTCTCAACCCTTT
>JAMPIV010011794.1:95000-135000 GCA_024509875.1 Oreohelix idahoensis | reverse complement strand
AAGTCAAAAAAGGAAAATAAAACATAGCCATCCAAGACAGGAGAAGGTCCTCTCGCAGGGAGGCGTATGATGCAACACAGAGAAAGCCGGAAGGAGTCTGTGTTGCTGACTAACCTTCTTTCTTCTAGGAGAACTTCCAGATTTGGCACCTGGAATGTTCGGACATTAAACGAACAAGGGAAAGTGGCACAAGTAGCAGCAGAAAGAGGGAATATAAAATCGAGGTTCTGGGAATGTGTGAAACAAAGTGGAAGGGGGTAGACAGGAAGAAACTCATCACAGGTGAATTGGTGCTGTCCTCGGGACATGAAGACGAAAGTTCATACCACAGTGAAGGGGTAGCTCTTATGTTATCTAAAGAAGCACAGAAAGCACTCATTGAATGGGAAGCTGTTGGACCCAGAATAATAACAGCCACTTTTAAAACAGCTAAAAAGAAAATACATGTAAATGTCATCCAATGTTATGCACCAACTAATGACAAAGAAGAGTCGGTGAAAGATGCATTTTATACTAGACTACAGGAAATTATGGATAAAGTAAAAAGAAGAGACATCACAATTTTGGTGGGTGACATGAATGCAAAGATAGGTACAGTCAATACCCGATTTGAAGAAGTCATGGGAAAACATGGGCTAGGAATAATGAATGAAAATGGGGAACTATTCTCAAACTTCTGTTCTTCAAATCAACTGGCTATAGGAGGAAGCATGTTTCCACATAACTGAATACACAAGGCAACATGGATATCACCAGACCATAGAACAGAAAATCAGATTGATCATATATGCATAAACAAGAAGTTTAGATCATCATTGCAGGATGTAAAGGTATATAGAGGAGCAGATGTGGCATCAGATCACCACCTTCTGATAGCCAAAGTAAAAATGAAACACAAGAGATATGCAACTATCCAAAATTATAGACAACAATTTAATGTAGGACATCTAAGAAATCAAGAAACAAGAGACAAATTTGCGGTCACAATATCCAACAAATTCCAAGTGCTCTGTGATGGAATACATTGATACAGCGCTAAAATCCTCCATTTATAAAGATAAAAGTTAAAATAAATTGTAGGGATAACTCATATAAATCACAAATAAGTCTGCTTGAGGTCATAGGTGGTAGTAGTAAGGTACTCTGTAAACTCACATAAACTGTAATCCTCAAGGACCTTCACAGCTGACCTCATTCAGTACACTAAGTAACCTAGCAACCACACTTAATAACATCAAAACCCACCACATGCTCCAACAGCTGGAAGATGTAGAGAATACAGAAGACTATTGGCAGCAAATCAAAACGGTATGGAATGAGACATGTGAAGAAATACTGGGGAAAAGGGAAAGACAACAAAAAGCATGGATCACAACAGAAACCATCAATAAGATAAAAGACAGAAAAAACAAGAAAGCAGATTTAAACACAAGCAAAACCAGAAGTTCCATAGCCAAGGCTCAAGAAGTGTACACAGAAGCAAACAAAGAAGTAAAAAGACGTATCAAAAGAGATAAGAGGAAGTATATTTATGGAGTTGGCAAGAGAGGCAGAAGATGCTGCAGCCAAAGGAAATATGACAGAAATGTATAGCAGCACAAAGAAGCTAACATGGAAATACAAGCAAACAAGTTGCCTCATAAAAGACAAGAATGGGAAACTGCTCAGCAATATACAGGAGCAAATGAAGAGGTGGACAGAATATTTTGGTGATCTTCTCAATAGACCAGCTCCACAAAACCCCTCGAACATCCAGCCAGCAGAAAAAGAGCTACAAATTAACGGTGAAAGACCAACGAAGGAAGAAATAAAGAAAGCCATAAAACTTCTAAGAGATGGAAAAGCGGCTGGACCTGATGGCATTCCAGCAGAGGCCATCAAAGCAGATATCGACACGGCTACGGACATGTTATATAAATTACTTGGTAAAGTCTGGGAAAAGGAGGAAATACCAGCAGAATGGAAGGAATGATATCTGGTTAAGTTGCCTAAGAAGGGAAATTTACAAGAGTGCACAAATTATAGAGGAATAATGTTACTATCAGTGCCAGGAAAAGTATTAAACAGGATAATCCTTGAGAGATTAAAAGAGTCCATAGACAAGAAACTGAGAGATGAACAAGCAGGTTTTCGACAAAACAGATCATGTACAGATCAGATAGCCACTTTGAGAATAATAGTTGAACAAAGTCTGGAATGGAATTCACCACTATACATCGGATTTGGGGACTACGAAAAGGCATTTGACAGTGTAGACAGAGAATCACTTTGGAAATTGAGGAGGCATTATGGAGTTACCCTGAAGATCATTAATTTAATAAAGAAAACATATGAAGACATGACATGCAGAGTTCTTCACGAAGGACAGCTTACATAACCGTTTGGGATAAGAACAGGAGTGCGACAGGGATGCCTCTTGTCTCCATTTCTTTTCTTACTAGCAATAGACTGGGTTATGAGATCATCGACAGCACACAACAGAAATGGAATCCAGTGGACTCTGACTAAGCAGTTGGATGATCTGGATTTTGCTGATGACTTGGCTCTTCTGTCCCATAACCGTAATCAAATGCAGGACAAATTGAAAACACTCGATGAGACGTCACAGCAATTGGGTCTGAAAATACACAGGGAAAAGACAAAAGTAATGAGAATAAATGCAGGTAATGATAACAGGGTTGAACTTGAAGAAATACCAATACAAGATGTAGAATCGTACACATATCTTGGCAGTAATATAGACAAAGTTGGAGGGACAGACAGCGATATCAAAATAAGAATACAAAAGGCAAGAGGAGCTTTCATTGCATTGGGAAATATATGGAGATCAAGAGAAATTTGATCCAACACGAAAATAAGAATCTTCAACTCAAATGTGAAGTCAGTCCTAGTGTATGGCTCTGAGACATGGAGAACAACAAAGACAACAACCAAAAAGCTGCAGACTTTCATAAATGGGTGCTTGCGTAGAATAGAGGGATTAAAATGGTATGACAAGGTTACCAACGTGGAACTGATGACAAGAACTAGACAAGTGCCAGTGGAACAAGAGATGAGAAGAAGGCGATGGCGATGGATAGGACACACACTGAGGAAACCTGTTGATAGCATTACAAGGCAGTCCTTGTTCTGGAACCCCCAGGGCAAGAGAGGCAGAGGTAGACCAAGAAGCACATGGAGAAGAGAGCTGGAAACAGAGGTGAAAATGATGAGGAGAACGTGGAGGGAACTTGAGATGATGGCACGTGACAGGAGGACTTGGCATGTGTTTGTTGAAGGCCTATGCTTCTTTGGGAGTGGAGGGTTATGATGGAGTCAAACAGCAAGAGCAATAGTGGGTAGACGGGCAAGTCTCTCGAATGACAGTCATACGACGACTCAGAGATACAGGCCTTACTGCAAGACGACCTTATGTTGGGCCAAACTTGACTAACAGGCATCGTCAGCAGCGCCTGCAATGGGCAGAGCAACATGTCAGATGGACTAGACTGCAGTGGAATGCTGTCCTATTCACAGACGAGAGCAGATTCAACATATCCTTTATCAGCACGAATGTCGTGGGTTCGATCCCCACATTGGCCACCAAAAATGATAAGGGTGGATTTAGGCGGACGTCAAATTACCACCCCTATCGACACCAGGTATTAAAGTGCAAGATGAAGGTGTCTTCTCTGGTTTATGATGTTGCTGTGTATATTGTAGTAGAATAGCTCACAGAGTACAACACAGGCAACATGATGTGTAGAGTCATAGAAATGGTAACTTCGCTTTACGTTTTATACCATTTATTGCACGCCACAAAACAGTCATGATATATATATATATGTCATCACCAACATAGTTCAACGAAGTACGCATTCAAAATAATATTAGCTGATAGTCATTGTAAAGACGTTATTTCTTACTACACCTGTAGTACACCACTGTAAAGTATCAGTCTGTCTGCTCTGTAAGGAAGAGTGGTGTGTTGTTGAGATCAGGCATGCTCCAGTCTACCCAGCTGTAAATGGGTAACTCACCCTAGTCCTGAGTTAGGGAAGGCAAAGGCTCCAGGGGAAGCAAGCCCTGAACTTGGTCACTTCAGCCGACCAATATAACCACTCACACTTGTCTACAAGGCACCAATGCAGACTGCTGGAATCTTAGTTTACTCAATTTATTCAGGCGTACACACTGGGACATACGAGTACATCATGGTTCGTTGACATATCAATTTGTAGGTATACATAGCAGATCTGAAGTCATGACACATTCAGAAATAATGGCAGTACATCAAAGTTCAATGTCATGATACATTATGGCCGCATTCCCCTATCTGACTAAACGCGTCAGTGAAGGAATCGATAAATAACTAAAGTTACTTGACGTCCATAGTTTGTAGTATAGATTATGAAACCACGAAGGGGGGTTTCTAGCAGGATTGAGATCTCTCTGTCACTGTCCGATAATAAGATAAATAATCTGTTCTCTTGGCAGTGATCAAAACATATGATGACCGAAATCCAACATGGCTACCTCCCTGAGTTGTCGTTCACTCATGCATAGGGAGGAGAATATAAGCCAGAGTTAATTTGTAATGGGTATATAAAGGATTTCATAAATGTTTCCATACAGCTCTACGGTGATCAGGTTAATTTCACGTAGCCATAACCGCTGCAGGAAAATCTGTCATCTTCGTCGATACCAAACACGACACTAGCATAACGAAGCACCAAAAGTCAAGCTAGGCCTAACCGACGAGAGATCATCAAAATAGGAGCTGGGTTTACCTGGAGTCCGAATCATCTATATACTGACATAAGGAGAGTCTCGAACACAAACTATCGTAGAGACACCATCTCCTTCAGAAGAAATACCACTTCGTAAGACATTTTTTCCTGACGAAAGGACCAGCTCTAGAAAAACGTACCCCGCCATTTGTAAGCAGTACATCGGAACTCATCACGACTTGTCAAGACAACTCATACTTCCGCTAGACCGGAATACAAGAATCTAGTCCCTCCTACCCATCCAAAATATACAATATAGGACTGATTCTACTTGTACTAATAATATGTAATACATATGAATCCAGGCCATAAACACAATAAGCAAATTAATATATTTTCTGGCCCTAAAAAATAAGTACAAATGCAAGCGCACTATCCTTGCGCCGGATCAATATCCAGAACGATTACTCCTATAATCAAAAGTGTGAATCAAACATGGATTATCTCGCTTTTACCATAAACAGCATTTTCATACACAAATGAATGCATGTCTATATTTTCCCATATCAAATAGCCATATCAATTTTTGTAAAATGTGCGTCAAAATATGCACGCAACAGATTACCACACCTCTCGGAAAAAAAAAATGGTACATTTTTTTTTTTTTGACATACATCTAGGAGCAACATACAATAGGCTCACAACGCACCAATAACAATGCGCAGATGATAAGCATAAGTTTTATGACCTTAGAGAAAGTACTTCTCTAAGTATAAATATTTCCAGAGAGGTGTCACCAACGCATACTACAATATTAGCAATGACACAATTTCCACATTAGTTTATACGTAAATTTCATCTAAGATATCTTAACATCATGATCATCAAAGACGAAAACCATTGAAAAATCAGCGGTGAATACATATCAATGAACCGCTAAGTAGTGTTACAATCAATATATGATATATTACATATGTGTACACATTTCAACATAGAAACAACTGTATCAAAGTTGTATAACAGTTATGAATCATGTGGGCATCTAGACAAAATATCTGCCATCACATTTTCTGACCCACGGATAGCTCGCACCGAAAAATGAAATGGCTGTAGAGCAATCGTGTATCGCGTTGATCTCACGCTCTTCAGATTTTTACTCTGAATAGCCGTAAGAGCCTTCTGGTCAGTTTCCACAATGAAATGCGCGCCCAGAAGAAATCTTTGCAGTTTAAGGATTGACCAAACCATAGCCAATAATTCACGGTCTAGGACCGAGTAATTCTTCTCTGCGGCATTTAATTTCCGAGAAATATACATCACCGGATGCAGAGTTCCAGAGTACTCTTGCATTAGTGCAGCTCCAATCCCGGTGGATGAAGCGTCACTACGAAGAATAAATGTCTTATCCTTAGAAGGCAATACTAGGATAGGTGAAGTAGAAAACATAGTTTTAACCTTATCCAAAGAGGATTGACATTCTTGAGTCCAATGGACTACATTAGGAGACCCTTTCTTTAGCAAGGAAGAAAGAGGTGACATAATGGAGGACAGATTCGGGATGAATCGTCCATAAAATTGTATTAGACCTAAGAGACTTCGTACTTGCTTTTTAGTCTTAGGAATAGAAATGTTAAGTATCTTACTTGTATTATGGTCTTCTGTTTTTAGGAACCCATGACCAACACGGTGTCCTAAGAAAGATATTTCGCTAAAACCAATACATGCTTTCGATGGTTTCGCTGTCAGGTTATGCTCGCGTAAGGTAGACAATAGTTCATTTATACCATTATAGTGATCGTTCCAAGTATCACTGAAAAGACAGATGTCATCAAGATACGCAATGACATCTGAGCGATGAGATAGGATTCGACGCATCATGCGTACAAATGTAGCAGGGGCGTTCATAAGACCGAAAGGCATGAAATTCCATTGGAATAGACCCCTAGGCGTCGAAAAAGCAGTAAACGGTTTGGCGTGTTCGGATAGTGGAACTTGCCAATATCCCTTAGACAAATCGAGTTTAGTAAAGAAGTGAGAATTCGATAGTCTCGTAAGTAGCTCTTCTAGTAAAGGCATAGGCTCAGCATCGAATTTAGTCACTTGATTCAATTTGCGATAATCCACGCAAAGACGTATGTTATTGTCTTTTTTCCGTACTATAACCATCGGCGAAGAATATGCTGATGTGGATGGTTCTATAATTTTTAACTCTATCATCTCATCTAACTCTTTCTCTACCTGTGCTTGAAAATGTATCGGAATAGGATACGGTCTGACTCTTATAGGACTATGGTCAGTAAGAATAATGTCATGTTGAATGACATCAGTTTGACCAGGAATGTCAGTAAGGACATCCTGAAATTGTTCTAACATAGTAGAAACTTGTTTCTGCTCTCCTGGAGATAATTCTGGAGAAATTGCAACATCTTTCCATGATTCATTAGAGTGAAGAGGAATCATTGGAAAAGGTAAATTTACATCCGAGAAACTCGTTTCCTCATCCTGTATTACTGACAGAGATGAGTACTGTCCATGTTGGACTGGAAAATCGTCCGTTGCCTGGAAAACAGGTTGTAAATAATCAGGACGTTCATGGAATTCCGTGAGCATGTTGATGTGGAAGGTTTTACGCTTCCCGTCAATATCGACGATATAGTCAACATCGGAAACCTTTGATATTATATCGTACGGACCTTTCCAAGAAATGAGAAGTCTATTTTCCCTACAAGGTAGCAAGACAAATGCTTTGTCACCTGGACAAAGTTGACGCAAACATCTCTTTTTATTGGCAAATTCCCTTGCCTTCTGTTTCGCAAATTCAGAAGAAGCAGTTGCCAATTTGCATGCTTCAATAATCTTGTGTCTAAGTGCGATGACATATTCATAAGAGGATTTTGTGTCATCGACAATATTATCAGCAGTTATAAGATCATGAAGTAAGGACATAGGACCTCGCGGTTTCGCGCCAAAGACAAGTTCAAAGGGAGAAAATCCTGTATGTTCGTTGGCGACCTCTCTATATGCAAAGAGAGCCGCGGGTAAAACCCTATCCCAATCCTGAGGATGATCTTCTGTTATCTTACCTAGTAGGTTTTTCAGAGTTCTATTCAAACGCTCCACCATCCCATTGGACATAGGATGATAAATACTACTCAGCGATCTCTCTATCTTCAGAGTCGACATTACTTGAGACATGGTATCCGATATGAGTTGGGTACCATGGTCGGATAATATTTCTGCTGGAAACCCCAGACGAGAAAATATTAACCAAAGAGCATCTGCGATATCAGCAGTAGTTATGCTCTTTAGAGGAACAGCCTCCGGCCAACGTGTGCACATATCAACACACGTCAAAATAAATTGGTGTCCTCTAGCAGACTTTATCTTAAATGGACCAATGATGTCTATCGCCATTTTTTGAAATGGCCGAATGGGAATGTCTGCAGCCTGAATAGGTGCATCATGGCGTGGACCTCTGGATTTAATCTCTTGACATACTTTACAAGATCGACAATAGATTCGTATGTCCTTATTCACAGCAGGCCAAAAGAAAGATTGAAGAACTCTAGCTTTAGTACGGGAAAAACCCATATGTCCAGCACACTGCGAATCATGAGCGTGCTGTAAGATTTTAACTCTCATATTTTTAGGCACAAGGATTTGAGAATGAATGGACTTAGCGGAGTCTTGTACCATACGTACAAGTACGCCATTCTTCATCGTAATCCAAGATTTACGATTTGTATCCTTATTCGGATCACCTTTTGTTGCCAGAGTAAAGAATTTCTTTAGAGTAGGATCATCTTCCTGCTGTTTGATAAAGGAATCGTGGGAAATCTCCAAGGGATCATCTTGGATCTGCGCATCATCATCTTCAGAATGTGAAGATTGTGGCATATTGAGAGCTTGAGCCCTAGTGATTACTGCATTAGCAGATTGCATATTAACATTTTCCCAATTAGAAATTTGCTGTGGAGTGCATTCTTTCACTCCATGAATGCGACCGATGATAAGATCAGCGATCGGATTCGGCAAGAGACATGCTTGCACCTCTCCTGTAAAGAAAGGCGTAGCAATATTGATAATGGCAGTGGAGTACTTCTCCAATGTGCCACCAAATGTTACACATTTGACTATATTGCCTGTAGCTCGAGAAGGATTTACGAGTGATTGCCTCACTCCAATGGTAGTGCACCCCGAGTCGAAAAGAATTGATACCGGAGTACCATCTATTAGGCCCCTATTAAAGACAAGAGCACCCCTTCCATTATGCGCGATTGACGCATGGAGAGCGGGAAGTGGGTGACCGCAGCTTAAAGTAGACACTGTGGTTGGATCGAATAATGTTTTGCATTGCGAACACTCAGATGCTCTAGCAAAATCAAAAGCGGAATTCGCTACACTATTGGAGTCTTTTTTATCATTATTCTGATTATCGGTGTCGTGGAACTCCTGTTGTGCAGAGTTTGCCTGGTAATACGATTTACCATGTCTTTTGTGTTGTGATCTACCTCGGTTATAATTGTCTCTATAATTATTATTGCCTCTGTTATAACCCCTATTTGGGTTTGAATCATAATATTCATGATCATAATCATCATGCTCATTATATTGAGTATCCCTGTAATATTGTTTCTTTTGTCTCCATGAAGCACTTGGGTAGTTCCTATAGCTACTCCCTTTCCGAGAATTTCTAACATTATGGGCACCCCTCGCGTGTCGAGGACTATCAGCCCGATTCCAGTTCTTCGAAGAAGAACTCTGATTTGAGCGGTTATCTTGGTTTTGATACTTATCCCAATTAACCTTTTTATCAAATTTATTTTTAGCTCCTTGGAATTTGTGTGAGTAATTCTGATTATATTCTGTTGCCGAAGCAACTGGCATACTCTCTTTAATGTTAGAGTTACTAAGAATCATGTCAGGGTGTGCCGTGGCATACTGGTCACAATATTCTTCCATTTGCTTTATTGTACTAGGTTTACGCTCATGTAAGAACTCTAGGAATGATTTATTTACAGAAGACATGACCTTGTCTCTTAGCAATAAATCTGTAAGACCATCAAATGTTTTCTCTGTTTTGGATAATTCAATCCATCGTGAAAGTGTAATTCGTGCTTTTGAGATGAAATCTGAGAATTCTACACCTACCTCAGGTCTCATTGTTTTAAACAAAAGACGGTAACCTTCCTCAGACAGCTGATATCTCTTTATCAAAGCTGCCCTAACAGCATCATAATTGTCTTTGTCGGCCTCTTCAACGAAATATAACTTACTCAGAGACTCCCCTTTTAGATTTTCAGACAACTGATTCACATACTGTGATTTGTCAACATTATGAGATCGACAAGCCCGTTCAAATCTAGAAAGCCAAAATGTTATGTCATCACTGGTAGGGTTAAACGCTGGTACTTTGACCTTGTACACAAAGGGTTTACCATTACCACCAGATGCCTGATTAACATTACTCATACATGTCAATTTTAATTTCTCTAATTCAAACTCATGTTCTCTTATTGCTTTTCTCTCTTCAGCTTCTCTATCTAATCTTTTCTGTTCTGCAGCCGCTTCTAATTTTTTCTGTTCTGCAGCAGCAGCAACTTCTAGTTTTTTCTGTTCTGCAGCAGCAGCAACTTCTAGTTTTTTCTGTTCTGCAGCAGCTTCTAATTTTTTTTCTGTTCTGCAGCAACTTCTAATTTTCTCTGCTCTGCAGCAGCAGCAACTTCTAATTTTTTCTGCTCTGCATCAGCTTCTAATTTCTTCTGTTCTGCCTCAAATCTCCTTTCCTCCACTTGCATCTGCAATTTCTTAAGTCAGCAGCAGTATCAGCTTCTTTTTCTAATCTTTTTTCTTCAGCTAAGGCTTTCCTTTCTTCTGCAGCAGCTTTTTTTTCTTCTATTTGAAGTTTTCTCTCCTCAGCCGCAGCTTTTTTTTTCCTCAGCAGCAGCTTTTCTTTCTTCAACAGCAGCAGCAATTTTTTTCTCTTCTGCAGCTAATGCTTTGTCATATTGAGCAACAGCCCATTGTTCTAAGTCTTTTCCAGTCTTATCAAGAGATTTTCCTTGTATAATGAAATAATCTAATGTAGACATATTGTCTTCTTAAATCAGAAACCTGAAAAAGTAAATAAATTACCCTCTTTCAAGTTAATGGGAGACAAGTCTATACCTTAGACCTAGTCTTAGTCCAAACTTGTATGGTTTATAATAACCAATGATAACTTGAGTACCTGTGGACAACAATAATTGTATCTCAAATACTGTGGGGACAAGCCTTACAAAGGTCTTGTATACCTCACTGTAATCAAAGATCACTTGAGTACCTGTGGAAAAAATATTTCCTTTTACCAATCACTTTGGGAGACAAGCCTTACAAAGGTCTTGTATATTTTGTTTTATAACAATAACAATCAGAGAGTACTGATCTGTACTATACTATCAGTGTATACCACTATACGTCATATGTCAACTAAAGACATTACAAATGACAAACAAGAAAAGACAATCTGAAAACATTTGCAGAGATCAAATTAAATTAAATAGAAGAAATGAAAAAAATGATCACAGAAACCGTGATGATAACTGCAATAATAAAATGACAAGACAAATAACGCCACAGTGTATAAACATAAGGGTGTAAAAAACTGAAATGAAAGAAAAGATGAGACCTACAATTATACAAACAAATCAAACAAAACTAAGGAACACAAAATTATTAACAAAAACAACGAAGAAAAGAACACCTCATCACAACTAACAGAAATAGCAGCAAATTGTTGCTAACAAATTTCCAATTAAGAAAATGTGTACCTATCGAATACTAGTACCAGACCAATGTAACTCGGCATACCTTGTACTAGTCACACAGAACATAAACTAATTTAATACATAACAAATAACATGTAAGCATAAATAGCATATAGCATACAATATCATTTATGTCATGAATGGAATGTGTTGCAGGTATAGTGTTGTAAAGCAGGCACAGTTTATTTAAATAATAATAACTTGCCACTTTATTCAGTAATAGATTTAATTCTAAACTATTACACTGTCAATTTTTTCTCTTTTGAGCATATGAAGATCCCACGATGAACTATGCACTTTATGTTCCACAACACTGTGATTCTTCTGTACGTTGAGAAATGTCAACAATATTGCTCCAGATATTTTCTACACTTGATACCACTGTCCTGTGTAATACTGTCTGTACAGCGAAAAAACTGTCAACAAGCGCTGACCTAGATACAGCATCCTATCGGTAATACAGGTCAAGCTGACATCGACTGTATAGCTGTCCTACTGGTGTTGATGTGTTCAAACAAATGTTCTTTCAGCTGTAAACTGTGATTCTCAACACAAAACTGCGTAAGCTGGACCCAGGAATCTGGCTCGCCACTGTAAAGACGTTATTTCTTACTACACCTGTAGTACACCACTGTAAAGTATCAGTCTGTCTGCTCTGTAAGGAAGAGTGGTGTGTTGTTGAGATCAGGCATGCTCCAGTCTACCCAGCTGTAAATGGGTAACTCACCCTAGTCCTGAGTTAGGGAAGGCAAAGGCTCCAGGGGAAGCAGGCCCTGAACTTGGTCACTTCAGCCGACGCAGGATGGTGTATGTATGAAGTAGAAGTGTAGAGTGTGATTACCGCGAATGGTGTGCTGTTCGTGTGCTGACCAATATAACCACTCACACTTGTCTACAAGGCACCAATGCAGACTGCTGGAATCTTAGTTTACTCAATTTATTCAGACGTACACACTGGGACATACGAGTACATCATGGTTCGTTGACATATCAATTTGTAGGTATACATAGCAGATCTGAAGTCATGACACATTCAGAAATAATGGCAGTACATCAAAGTTCAATGTCATGATACATTATGGCCGCATTCCCCTATCTGACTAAACGCGTCAGTGAAGGAATCGATAAATAACTAAAGTTACTTGACGTCCATAGTTTGTAGTATAGATTATGAAACCACGAAGGGGGGTTTCTAGCAGGATTGAGATCTCTCTGTCACTGTCCGATAATAAGATAAATAATCTGTTCTCTTGGCAGTGATCAAAACATATGATGACCGAAATCCAACATGGCTACCTCCCTGAGTTGTCGTTCACTCATGCATAGGGAGGAGAATATAAGCCAGAGTTAATTTGTAATGGGTATATAAAGGATTTCATAAATGTTTCCATACAGCTCTACGGTGATCAGGTTAATTTCACGTAGCCATAACCGCTGCAGGAAAATCTGTCATCTTCGTCGATACCAAACACGACACTAGCATAACGAAGCACCAAAAGTCAAGCTAGGCCTAACCGACGAGAGATCATCAAAATAGGAGCTGGGTTTACCTGGAGTCCGAATCATCTATATACTGACATAAGGAGAGTCTCGAACACAAACTATCGTAGAGACACCATCTCCTTCAGAAGAAATACCACTTCGTAAGACATTTTTTCCTGACGAAAGGACCAGCTCTAGAAAAACGTACCCCGCCATTTGTAAGCAGTACATCGGAACTCATCACGACTTGTCAAGACAACTCATACTTCCGCTAGACCGGAATACAAGAATCTAGTCCCTCCTACCCATCCAAAATATACAATATAGGACTGATTCTACTTGTACTAATAATATGTAATACATATGAATTCAGGCCATAAACACAATAAGCAAATTAATATATTTTCTGGCCCTAAAAAATAAGTACAAACGCAAGCGCACTATCCTTGCGCCGGATCAATATCCAGAACGATTACTCCTATAATCAAAAGTGTGAATCAAACATGGATTATCTCGCTTTTACCATAAACAGCATTTTCATACACAAATGAATGCATGTCTATATTTTCCCATATCAAATAGCCATATCAATTTTTGTAAAATGTGCGTCAAAATATGCACGCAACAGATTACCACACCCCTCGGGAAAAAAAAAATGGTACATTTTTTTTTTTTGAAATACATCTAGGAGCAACATACAATAGGCTCACAACGCACCAATAACAATGCGCAGATGATAAGCATAAGTTTTATGACCTTAGAGAAAGTACTTCTCTAAGTATAAATATTTCCAGAGAGGTGTCACCAACGCATACTACAATATTAGCAATGACACAATTTCCACATTAGTTTATACGTAAATTTCATCTAAGATATCTTAACATCATGATCATCAAAGACGAAAACCATTGAAAAATCAGCGGTGAATACATATCAATGAACCGCTAAGTAGTGTTACAATCAATATATGATATATTACATATGTGTACACATTTCAACATAGAAACAACTGTATCAAAGTTGTATAACAGTTATGAATCATGTGGGCATCTAGACAAAATATCTGCCATCACATTTTCTGACCCACGGATAGCTCGCACCGAAAAATGAAATGGCTGTAGAGCAATCGCGTATCGCGTTGATCTCGCGCTCTTCAGATTTTTACTCTGAATAGCCGTAAGAGCCTTCTGGTCAGTTTCCACAATGAAATGCGCGCCCAGAAGAAATCTTTGCAGTTTAAGGATTGACCAAACCATAGCCAATAATTCACGGTCTAGGACCGAGTAATTCTTCTCTGCGGCATTTAATTTCCGAGAAATATACATCACCGGATGCAGAGTTCCAGAGTACTCTTGCATTAGTGCAGCTCCAATCCCGGTGGATGAAGCGTCACTACGAAGAATAAATGTCTTATCCTTAGAAGGCAATACTAGGATAGGTGAAGTAGAAAACATAGTTTTAACCTTATCCAAAGAGGATTGACATTCTTGAGTCCAATGGACTACATTAGGAGACCCTTTCTTTAGCAAGGAAGAAAGAGGTGACATAATGGAGGACAGATTCGGGATGAATCGTCCATAAAATTGTATTAGACCTAAGAGACTTCGTACTTGCTTTTTAGTCTTAGGAATAGAAATGTTAAGTATCTTACTTGTATTATGGTCTTCTGTTTTTAGGAACCCATGACCAACACGGTGTCCTAAGAAAGATATTTCGCTAAAACCAATACATGCTTTCGATGGTTTCGCTGTCAGGTTATGCTCGCGTAAGATAGACAATAGTTCATTTATACCATTATAGTGATCGTTCCAAGTATCACTGAAAAGACAGATGTCATCAAGATACGCAATGACATCTGAGCGATGAGATAGGATTCGACGCATCATGCGTACAAATGTAGCAGGGGCGTTCATAAGACCGAAAGGCATGAAATTCCATTGGAATAGACCCCTAGGCGTCGAAAAAGCAGTAAACGGTTTGGCGTGTTCGGATAGTGGAACTTGCCAATATCCCTTAGACAAATCGAGTTTAGTAAAGAAGTGAGAATTCGATAGTCTCGTAAGTAGCTCTTCTAGTAAAGGCATAGGCTCAGCATCGAATTTAGTCACTTGATTCAATTTGCGATAATCCACGCAAAGACGTATGTTATTGTCTTTTTTCCGTACTATAACCATCGGCGAAGAATATGCTGATGTGGATGGTTCTATAATTTTTAACTCTATCATCTCATCTAACTCTTTCTCTACCTGTGCTTGAAAATGTATCGGAATAGGATACGGTCTGACTCTTATAGGACTATGGTCAGTAAGAATAATGTCATGTTGAATGACATCAGTTTGACCAGGAATGTCAGTAAGGACATCCTGAAATTGTTCTAACATAGTAGAAACTTGTTTCTGCTCTCCTGGAGATAATTCTGGAGAAATTGCAACATCTTTCCATGATTCATTAGAGTGAAGAGGAATCATTGGAAAAGGTAAATTTACATCCGAGAAACTCGTTTCCTCATCCTGTATTACTGACAGAGATGAGTACTGTCCATGTTGGACTGGAAAATCGTCCGTTGCCTGGAAAACAGGTTGTAAATAATCAGGACGTTCATGGAATTCCGTGAGCATGTTGATGTGGAAGGTTTTACGCTTCCCGTCAATATCGACGATATAGTCAACATCGGAAACCTTTGATATTATATCGTACGGACCTTTCCAAGAAATGAGAAGTCTATTTTCCCTACAAGGTAGCAAGACAAATGCTTTGTCACCTGGACAAAGTTGACGCAAACATCTCTTTTTATTGGCAAATTCCCTTGCCTTCTGTTTCGCAAATTCAGAAGAAGCAGTTGCCAATTTGCATGCTTCAATAATCTTGTGTCTAAGTGCGATGACATATTCATAAGAGGATTTTGTGTCATCGACAATATTATCAGCAGTTATAAGATCATGAAGTAAGGACATAGGACCTCGCGGTTTCGCGCCAAAGACAAGTTCAAAGGGAGAAAATCCTGTATGTTCGTTGGCGACCTCTCTATATGCAAAGAGAGCCGCGGGTAAAACCCTATCCCAATCCTGAGGATGATCTTCTGTTATCTTACCTAGTAGGTTTTTCAGAGTTCTATTCAAACGCTCCACCATCCCATTGGACATAGGATGATAAATACTACTCAGCGATCTCTCTATCTTCAGAGTCGACATTACTTGAGACATGGTATCCGATATGAGTTGGGTACCATGGTCGGATAATATTTCTGCTGGAAACCCCAGACGAGAAAATATTAACCAAAGAGCATCTGCGATATCAGCAGTAGTTATGCTCTTTAGAGGAACAGCCTCCGGCCAACGTGTGCACATATCAACACACGTCAAAATAAATTGGTGTCCTCTAGCAGACTTTATCTTAAATGGACCAATGATGTCTATCGCCCTTTTTTGAAATGGCCGAATGGGAATGTCTGCAGCCTGAATAGGTGCATCATGGCGTGGACCTCTGGATTTAATCTCTTGACATACTTTACAAGATCGACAATAGATTCGTATGTCCTTATTCACAGCAGGCCAAAAGAAAGATTGAAGAACTCTAGCTTTAGTACGGGAAAAACCCATATGTCCAGCACACTGCGAATCATGAGCGTGCTGTAAGATTTTAACTCTCATATTTTTAGGCACAAGGATTTGAGAATGAATGGACTTAGCGGAGTCTTGTACCATACGTACAAGTACGCCATTCTTCATCGTAATCCAAGATTTACGATTTGTATCCTTATTCGGATCACCTTTTGTTGCCAGAGTAAAGAATTTCTTTAGAGTAGGATCATCTTCCTGCTGTTTGATAAAGGAATCGTGGGAAATCTCCAAGGGATCATCTTGGATCTGCGCATCATCATCTTCAGAATGTGAAGATTGTGGCATATTGAGAGCTTGAGCCCTAGTGATTACTGCATTAGCAGATTGCATATTAACATTTTCCCAATTAGAAATTTGCTGTGGAGTGCATTCTTTCACTCCATGAATGCGACCGATGATAAGATCAGCGATCGGATTCGGCAAGAGACATGCTTGCACCTCTCCTGTAAAGAAAGGCGTAGCAATATTGATAATGGCAGTGGAGTACTTCTCCAATGTGCCACCAAATGTTACACATTTGACTATATTGCCTGTAGCTCGAGAAGGATTTACGAGTGATTGCCTCACTCCAATGGTAGTGCACCCCGAGTCGAAAAGAATTGATACCGGAGTACCATCTATTAGGCCCCTATTAAAGACAAGAGCACCCCTTCCATTATGCGCGATTGACGCATGGAGAGCGGGAAGTGGGTGACCGCAGCTTAAAGTAGACACTGTGGTTGGATCGAATAATGTTTTGCATTGCGAACACTCAGATGCTCTAGCAAAATCAAAAGCGGAATTCGCTACACTATTGGAGTCTTTTTTATCATTATTCTGATTATCGGTGTCGTGGAACTCCTGTTGTGCAGAGTTTGCCTGGTAATACGATTTACCATGTCTTTTGTGTTGTGATCTACCTCGGTTATAATTGTCTCTATAATTATTATTGCCTCTGTTATAACCCCTATTTGGGTTTGAATCATAATATTCATGATCATAATCATCATGCTCATTATATTGAGTATCCCTGTAATATTGTTTCTTTTGTCTCCATGAAGCACTTGGGTAGTTCCTATAGCTACTCCCTTTCCGAGAATTTCTAACATTATGGGCACCCCTCGCGTGTCGAGGACTATCAGCCCGATTCCAGTTCTTCGAAGAAGAACTCTGATTTGAGCGGTTATCTTGGTTTTGATACTTATCCCAATTAACCTTTTTATCAAATTTATTTTTAGCTCCTTGGAATTTGTGTGAGTAATTCTGATTATATTCTGTTGCCGAAGCAACTGGCATACTCTCTTTAATGTTAGAGTTACTAAGAATCATGTCAGGGTGTGCCGTGGCATACTGGTCACAATATTCTTCCATTTGCTTTATTGTACTAGGTTTACGCTCATGTAAGAACTCTAGGAATGATTTATTTACAGAAGACATGACCTTGTCTCTTAGCAATAAATCTGTAAGACCATCAAATGTTTTCTCTGTTTTGGATAATTCAATCCATCGTGAAAGTGTAATTCGTGCTTTTGAGATGAAATCTGAGAATTCTACACCTACCTCAGGTCTCATTGTTTTAAACAAAAGACGGTAACCTTCCTCAGACAGCTGATATCTCTTTATCAAAGCTGCCCTAACAGCATCATAATTGTCTTTGTCGGCCTCTTCAACGAAATATAACTTACTCAGAGACTCCCCTTTTAGATTTTCAGACAACTGATTCACATACTGTGATTTGTCAACATTATGAGATCGACAAGCCCGTTCAAATCTAGAAAGCCAAAATGTTATGTCATCACTGGTAGGGTTAAACGCTGGTACTTTGACCTTGTACACAAAGGGTTTACCATTACCACCAGATGCCTGATTAACATTACTCATACATGTCAATTTTAATTTCTCTAATTCAAACTCATGTTCTCTTATTGCTTTTCTCTCTTCAGCTTCTCTATCTAATCTTTTCTGTTCTGCAGCCGCTTCTAATTTTTTCTGTTCTGCAGCAGCAGCAACTTCTAGTTTTTTCTGTTCTGCAGCAGCAGCAACTTCTAGTTTTTTCTGTTCTGCAGCAGCTTCTAATTTTTTCTGTTCTGCAGCAACTTCTAATTTTCTCTGCTCTGCAGCAGCAGCAACTTCTAATTTTTTCTGCTCTGCATCAGCTTCTAATTTCTTCTGTTCTGCCTCAAATCTCCTTTCCTCCACTTGCATCTGCAATTTCTTAAGTTCAGCAGCAGTATCAGCTTCTTTTTCTAATCTTTTTTCTTCAGCTAAGGCTTTCCTTTCTTCTGCAGCAGCTTTTTTTTTCTTCTATTTGAAGTTTTCTCTCCTCAGCCGCAGCTTTTTTTTTCCTCAGCAGCAGCTTTTCTTTCTTCAACAGCAGCAGCAATTTTTTTCTCTTCTGCAGCTAATGCTTTGTCATATTGAGCAACAGCCCATTGTTCTAAGTCTTTTCCAGTCTTATCAAGAGATTTTCCTTGTATAATGAAATAATCTAATGTAGACATATTGTCTTCTTAAATCAGAAACCTGAAAAAGTAAATAAATTACCCTCTTTCAAGTTAATGGGAGACAAGTCTATACCTTAGACCTAGTCTTAGTCCAAACTTGTATGGTTTATAATAACCAATGATAACTTGAGTACCTGTGGACAACAATAATTGTATCTCAAATACTGTGGGGACAAGCCTTACAAAGGTCTTGTATACCTCACTGTAATCAAAGATCACTTGAGTACCTGTGGAAAAAATATTTCCTTTTACCAATCACTTTGGGAGACAAGCCTTACAAAGGTCTTGTATATTTTGTTTTATAACAATAACAATCAGAGAGTACTGATCTGTACTATACTATCAGTGTATACCACTATACGTCATATGTCAACTAAAGACATTACAAATGACAAACAAGAAAAGACAATCTGAAAACATTTGCAGAGATCAAATTAAATTAAATAGAAGAAATGAAAAAAAATGATCACAGAAACCGTGATGATAACTGCAATAATAAAATGACAAGACAAATAACGCCACAGTGTATAAACATAAGGGTGTAAAAAACTGAAATGAAAGAAAAGATGAGACCTACAATTATACAAACAAATCAAACAAACTAAGGGACACAAAATTATTAACAAAAACAACGAAGAAAAGAACACCTCATCACAACTAACAGAAATAGCAGCAAATTGTTGCTAACAAATTTCCAATTAAGAAAATGTGTACCTATCGAATACTAGTACCAGACCAATGTAACTCGGCATACCTTGTACTAGTCACACAGAACATAAACTAATTTAATACATAACAAATAACATGTAAGCATAAATAGCATATAGCATACAATATCATTTATGTCATGAATGGAATGTGTTGCAGGTATAGTGTTGTAAAGCAGGCACAGTTTATTTAAATAATAATAACTTGCCACTTTATTCAGTAATAGATTTAATTCTAAACTATTACACTGTCAATTTTTTCTCTTTTGAGCATATGAAGATCCCACGATGAACTATGCACTTTATGTTCCACAACACTGTGATTCTTCTGTACGTTGAGAAATGTCAACAATATTGCTCCAGATATTTTCTACACTTGATACCACTGTCCTGTGTAATACTGTCTGTACAGCGAAAAAACTGTCAACAAGCGCTGACCTAGATACAGCATCCTATCGGTAATACAGGTCAAGCTGACATCGACCGTATAGCTGTCCTACTGGTGTTGATGTGTTCAAACAAATGTTCTTTCAGCTGTAAACTGTGATTCTCAACACAAAACTGCGTAAGCTGGACCCAGGAATCTGCTCGCCACCGTAAAGACGTTATTTCTTACTACACCTGTAGTACACCACTGTAAAGTATCAGTCTGTCTGCTCTGTAAGGAAGAGTGGTGTGTTGTTGAGATCAGGCATGCTCCAGTCTACCCAGCTGTAAATGGGTAACTCACCCTAGTCCTGAGTTAGGGAAGGCAAAGGCTCCAGGGGAAGCAAGCCCTTAACTTGGTCACTTCAGCCGACCAATATAACCACTCACACTTGTCTACAAGGCACCAATGCAGACTGCTGGAATCTTAGTTTACTCAATTTATTCAGGCGTACACACTGGGACATACGAGTACATCATGGTTCGTTGACATATCAATTTGTAGGTATACATAGCAGATCTGAAGTCATGACACATTCAGAAATAATGGCGGTACATCAAAGTTCAATGTCATGATACATTATGGCCGCATTCCCCTATCTGACTAAACGCGTCAGTGAAGGAATCGATAAATAACTAAAGTTACTTGACGTCCATAGTTTGTAGTATAGATTATGAAACCACGAAGGGGGGTTTCTAGCAGGATTGAGATCTCTCTGTCACTGTCCGATAATAAGATAAATAATCTGTTCTCTTGGCAGTGATCAAAACATATGATGACCGAAATCCAACATGGCTACCTCCCTGAGTTGTCGTTCACTCATGCATAGGGAGGAGAATATAAGCCAGAGTTAATTTGTAATGGGTATATAAAGGATTTCATAAATGTTTCCATACAGCTCTACGGTGATCAGGTTAATTTCACGTAGCCATAACCGCTGCAGGAAAATCTGTCATCTTCGTCGATACCAAACACGACACTAGCATAACGAAGCACCAAAAGTCAAGCTAGGCCTAACCGACGAGAGATCATCAAAATAGGAGCTGGGTTTACCTGGAGTCCGAATCATCTATATACTGACATAAGGAGAGTCTCGAACACAAACTATCGTAGAGACACCATCTCCTTCAGAAGAAATACCACTTCGTAAGACATTTTTTCCTGACGAAAGGACCAGCTCTAGAAAAAACGTACCCCGCCATTTGTAAGCAGTACATCGGAACTCATCACGACTTGTCAAGACAACTCATACTTCCGCTAGACCGGAATACAAGAATCTAGTCCCTCCTACCCATCCAAAATATACAATATAGGACTGATTCTACTTGTACTAATAATATGTAATACATATGAATCCAGGCCATAAACACAATAAGCAAATTAATATATTTTCTGGCCCTAAAAAATAAGTACAAACGCAAGCGCACTATCCTTGCGCCGGATCAATATCCAGAACGATTACTCCTATAATCAAAAGTGTGAATCAAACATGGATTATCTCGCTTTTACCATAAACAGCATTTTCATACACAAATGAATGCATGTCTATATTTTCCCATATCAAATAGCCATATCAATTTTTGTAAAATGTGCGTCAAAATATGCACGCAACAGTCATGTAGAATCCAATACTCAATGTTCATCTTGTAAACAAATAGCTTCCGTATATTCGATATCATAAAGTTCTGGTTCATGAAGCTGTATAAATAATATATAGCACAGATCTGGGTACCTAAAGTTCATACATATAAATTCTGCACCAGTGTCAGCTGCAGATCATCAATGTTCATAGATAATAATAAATACTCCCTTCCTGATGTTAGCAGATCAGATGTATGCAATAAGTCCATTTATCGTCTGCACGTGAATAGCATACATGGAGTACAGATCAACCCGACCTTTATAACATTCCTAAGTCTAACCATCTGACTTGGACGTGATCTCTGATATAACGAATCCTGGAACACAGACAATAGTCTTGTTGGTCTAGAGCGACCCATATATGTAACTAGTTCAGGTATAAAGATACCGGTGGCGAAATCCTAATCAAAGTACCTCTCCATTTTTTGAATCACACAGGCGAGCAAAGAGCGATACCTGGTGTCGATATGGGTGGTAATTTGACGTCCGCCTAAATCCACCCTTATCATTTTTGGTGGCCAGTCGTTGGTTTAACCTGGCATTTTGGCGCACCATTATCATTTTTGGTGGCCAAATGTTGGTTTACTCTGGTACCAGCTATCAAGGGGGTCAACAAACCCAGACATCATCATCATACTAGATACAACTACAGCATCAACTACCACCTTACAAGAAATTTTGTTGAAAGTATCCGGATTTCCTGACGGTTGCTGATTTTTGAAACTACCCGGCGCTGCTCGTGGGTATTCAGTTTTCCGACGTTAGAAGGCCAAGTTAAGAGCAAGTTGTTGTCCTGATCTGTTAGGAAGAAGGACAAGTGCCGTAACAACTGTTCCGGTTTCAGAGGCTCATTTTCCTGCGTCATGGCTGTCTATAGGAGCAGATGTTGATCAACGTTGGATCATTATCCTCAGAATGCTGATCTCAACCTGTTCTGCACCGTGCTGACGTTTTGGACACATAGAAGTTAAGTGGCCTGTTTTGTTTGTGAACTGTGCCCTTATGTTCTAGCTGAGCCTTCTGTATTCTTTCACACACTTTTTGCTACTTTTGCTATTTGTTACATGTTATATGTTATTTGTATTTGTATATTTATATGTTTATATTTCAGCGGGTCTGGATGGGTGGTGACTGTCATAAGAAATACCACGTCATAGAGGTCTTATGATAGCGTTCTGTTAGGGGCAATTTCCTTAATTGGAAATTGTTAGCAATATTTTTGCTAATTTTTGTTAGTTGTGACGATATGGTCAGTGTTGTTTTCGGTATTTTTTCATATTCTTTAGTTTTGTTTTGATTTGTTTGTATTTGTAGGTCTACTCTTTCCTATTATTTAGTTCTTTACAAAATTTTTCTTTATACATTGTGACGTCATTTGTTTGTCTTCTTTTCGCATTTTGTCATCACATTCTTTGTGATATTTCTTTTTAGTTTTCGCTGTTTATTTATTTGACTTATGCGAATGTTTTCGTATTGTTTTGATCCTTGTTGTTGTTTACATTGACTTTGATCTTTGTTATTGTTTACATTGACTTTGATCTTTGTTATTGTTTACATTGTTTTTGTTATTGTTTACATTGTTTTGTTATTGTTTACATAATTCTTGCATAGTTAGCTTTCACTATTGTTACATATATGCTCATGCACTATTGGTTTATAGTGCACTTATCATAACTAATTGGTGGTTTTTTGCTTATGCACTATTGTAGTGCAGTTATGATAAATAACTGATGGTTATGCACTGATTTGGGTAGTGCACTGATGATTAAGAAGTGACTTGTGATATTATTATACATTTGATAATACAAGTTGGTGTCAAGTCTTGTTTCCCACAGAGATTGGAGTGAACATAGTGATTATACAAGCAATTTATTAAGTCTTGTTACTATTAAGGTTGAAATAAGATAATTAATTATTTCAGGTTGTGGACTCATATTTTAGACATCATGTCTACATTTGAGTATTTTATTGAGCAAGGGAAATCCCTTGGGATGACTGGAGATAAGTTAGAAGAATTTGTGCTTCGCGAATATGACAAGGTTCAAGAGGCTGAAGATAGGGAAGCAGAAAGTAAAAAAATGAAAGTACAATTGCAGATTGTAGAGTCGCAAAAACAGATACTGGAATTGGGAAAAAAATCATAGACTGCACGAGCAAGAGTTGTTATTTACGAAGGAGAGAAAGGAGCTGGAAGATGAAATAAGCTCATTTAAAGAAAAATATCTATGTAAAGAACAGGCTCTTGTTAATGAGCTGCAACAAGTCAAAATGGACAATGAGAAATTAAGAATTGAGTTGTTGAAAAATGATGATTCTTTTGAGAGTTTGATTCGAAATTTCAACTTAGAAAATGAGAAGTTGAAGTTAGATTTGGTAGAAATGAAGAAACAGAAATTAGAAGCTGAAGAGAGAATGCAGATGCAAGCTGAAGAAAATAGCAACTTGCATGAGAAACTCGTAGCTTTGGAGTTGAATGCATTAAAGGAAACAATAAATGTGCTTCATAGTGAGAAGAAAGCTCTTACTGATAAGTTATCAGCAATGAATTGTGAAAATGCTACATTAAGGAGTAAGTTGACGCTGTTGACAGCGAATAGTGATAAATCTAGTGAATTTTTTCTTACACAGAAAAAAGAGTTAGAGAATGAAGTGAACTCATTAAAAGAGATGTTGGATAATCAAGTAGATAAGGTGAACTCTTCCACGCTTGATTTGAAACTATTGTGGAAAATTATAGAAACATTAGCTCTTCCTCGTAAGGATAAATTAAAACAATCTCAAAGGAAGGAGAAAAAAGAATTTGAAGATGAGATGAGTTTTTCTAAATATGAACAGTGGTTAGAAAGTGATATGAGCTTGGCTCAATACGAGCAGTATTGTAAAGAAAACTCTAGCACCAGTGACTTGAAACAAGTCCAAGCGGACTATGAAAGATTAAAATTTGAAACTACAAGACATGAGGAGGAACTTGTGACTGCTCATCATAGAGCTATAGAATCGCTCAAACTTGAATTGATTCAGGTAAGAGCTAAAGCTCTAGAAGATACATCTCAGATAACGAAGTTGAGAAAGGATCTTAAAGATAGTATTGCTAGAGAGAAAACTCTTGTATCTCAGTTACATGTTACAAAGTTAGATTATAACTGGGAAGTTAGAACCAACGAGAAAATGCATAAAGCCCTTGCTAAGCAAAAAGCTATCTCAGAGGCAGAAGTTACAAAACTTCGCAACAGAGTTGACGGCTTATTAGATATTGTTTTGTGCAATAAGATATTATCTACTACCAAGGTCCATGAAGTTAGACATAAAGCTGATGGTCAATATGTTAATGCAAAGAGTCAGCGACATGCACTCGATGCCAGCAGTAACATTAAACAATATGTCAACAAATCGTGTCGTGGTAAATATGGTTTCCCACGGAATAACGATACTGCCTCTAATGGGAGTTGGCGTCAGGCCAACAAAAATAAATTAAGTGTCAGTCTTTTGGATCACGGTGAGGACTTTGATAAATGTCATGACAAGATTCCTCAGAAAAACCGTGCATCAACTTTTCGAAATTCTGATAAAGTGGTAAAAGAAAACAAAACTACTAATACCCAACGTACTCAGCCCAGTCAGTATGATGTACCTATTAAGCACTTTGACACGGAAAAACATAAAAGCAAATTTGCTAAGAGAGATAAGCGTGATAGTGGACATTACCAAACGCGTCCATATGATAATAGTTCTTCTTCAAAGAACTGGAGGCAATTTAATTGCCCTCAACATTTTGGTACCAGTGATTATAAGAACTTTCATAAAGGTTATCATCATGGTAATAATTTTTCTCCAGGACAACAAAAACCATTTAATGGATATTTTGTTCAGAAGAGAAATAACAATCATAACTATGTTAACTGGAGTTCAAATAAGAGCAATGGGCTCAATATAGATAATAATTGTGATAGATCACAACACGATTCCACATAATGCTTCTGTCATATATATTTCCTGATATACAGTCCAATACTATAATGACATGTTAGCAAATATTTTCTCACTTTTTTTTGGAGGAATTTATAACATTGTACCATGTAATTATCTAAGAAGGCTTAGTTAGTGATATACGGGCCAAAAGATCACTCGGCCACATTTAGATAATATATTTTCATGATTGTATTAAGAGATTTAACAGTTATCTTTAAGATTTGTGTTATTGATATTTTCGCAGCACATCATTGAAGTCTGCGAGATTATGTCCATTGTGGAACTTTGATGATATCAAGTCCTGTCCTAGATTGGGAGCGGATGATGTTCACATCTTCTTCTATTTGATTGTATTCTTGTCTACGAAGAACAACACATGTATTAGTTAATAATTACTGATGCATTATATAATGTAATAGTATAGTGCGGTATATTAGTATATTACACCGCTATTTGCACAACACATTGCATGATATTATAATAATAGATTTAATTTCATATATTGGCATGAGTGTAATTTGACTTTCATTATGATGTTGCCATCATTGTGGCGTGTGTTGGTGGCACCTTTCTGGAATATATACGCGTATACTTAGATAAATTTTTTCTCTAAGGATCTGAGATATGATCTCAGTTTCGCTCCATGCGTTGAGCTAGTTTGTTAGGTATATATCCGCGCATCATACGTGCGTTAGGAGCCTAGATTTTTCCGGCTCCAGGATTTAAAAAAAAAAAGTTTCATTTCTTTTTCCCGGGAGGGTGCGGTAATGTTACGCACAGATCATTTTTTTTCCCAAAGTCTTTGTATAATCATTTTGTCGTAAAAAGTCTTTGTATGATCATTTTTTTGACTGAAATGTGTATTATATTATTTTACAGTCAAAGCGACATAACTCGAGATTTTGAGACTACTATTTTTTATGAGTTTACCTCCTCTTGTGTCGAGACACGTTCGGTCTATAATTTCTTGAACGAAGCGTGACCATATCTCCTTATTTGGTAGTATTAGTCAACTGTTGTAGATGTCTGAAACCTGTCTTAAGGTTTTCTGTTCATGACCATAAAAGGAGCGATAGTGTATGTCTTTTATCTCGTATGTTCTTAGAATCGTCTTGTGTGAATTAATACTCAGGTAGATGCGTTCTGCGCATGTCTAGACTTTGAGAGTTCGATTGTGGTTTTCCGCCCAGCTCGGGGAGTTAAGAAATGGTCTGAGCAGCGAGCGGACGCAATCTGCGTCTTGTGATTTTTCTGAGGGAAATACATTGTCTTTGTGAGTTAGTTAGCTAACTAGACTATTTCCCAGTGTTATTCAAGCCTGCCTGGAGGCATATGTTCAGTGGTTGATTTCGAAAAAAGGTAATTCCTCTTGTATTGAACTTTACGCTATCATCTAGAAGTTCGTCATTTTTGTCGCTCTTTGCTCGCCTGTGTGATTCAAAAATGGAGAGGTACTTTGATTAGGATTTCGCCACCGGTATCTTTATACCTGAACTAGTTACATATATAGGTCGCTCTAGACCAACAAGACTATTGTCTGTGTTCCAGGATTCGTTATATCAGAGATCACGTCCAAGTCAGATGGTTAGACTTAGGAATGTTATAAAGGTCGGGTTGACCTGTACTCCATGTATGCTATTCACGTGCAGACGATAAATGGACTTATTGCATACATCTGATCTGCTAGCATCAGGAAGGGAGTATTTATTATTATCTATGAACATTGATGATCTGCAGCTGACACTGTTGCAGAATTTATATGTATGAACTTTAGGTACCCAGATCTGTGCTATATATTATTTATACAGCTTCATGAACCAGAACTTTATGATATCGAATATACGGAACTTATTTGTTTACAAGATGAACATTGAGTATTGGATTCTACATGACTATCAGCTAATATTATTTTGAATGCGTACTTCGTTAAACTATGTTGGTGATGACATATATATATCATGACTGTTTTGTGGCGTGCAATAAATGGTATAAAACGTAAAGCGAAGCTACCATTTCTATGACTCTACACATCATGTTGCCTGTGTTGTACTCTGTGAACTATTCTACTACAATATACACAGCAACATCATAAACTAGAGAAGACACCTTCATCTTGCACTTTAATACCTGGTGTCGATAGGGGTGGTAATTTGACGTCCGCCTAAATCCACCCTTATCAAAGATAAAGAGAGGGGCGACGATGGAGTGGAGTCAATGAAGCTAATCAAGTTGGTTATAATAATAATGAGGATAAAAAGGCGGTGTTTTTAAAACTTTTAGAAGTGTTATTATCAAAAACTCTCCCTTGTAGTTGGGGGGAGGGGAGAGAGAGACAAATTATAGGACCATTTCTCCCTTACTCCCTCAGAGATGTCATAAGGGGTGACAAACACGAAGTTGTACATGTGGTTGGTAACCTCATCACGTCAAGAAACCTACAAAAAACTGTATACGCATTTTTGCTTTCATGGAGATGTCCGACAGTAGGGAGCGAGACCATGATTCTTAAAGAACAAAATAGAACTGACCAGAACAGAAGAATATAAGATTACCGTTAACCTATTTAATTAGTATGTTCAGTGTGTGATGTAGCGATCTTTCACATATCCCAGGTATTTTCATTGTTACTGTGCAGATCTTGCTGATATTTCATCTATTTTTGTATTACAGGTTCAAAATGAATGGATCCGGTGGCTCCAGCATGAATGGAAAATATCCAAAGAACCCTCATACCTTCAGGAACTGGTGTGGATCTACTATACTGGTCATGCTGGGGTACGGGGTAATGAGAGCTGTCAGACTAGCTTGGAGAGAACCTATAGTAGGGACTTTGGATACTGATAAAGCAGAATTACTTAAGACTATTAGTGATCGTCTGTTAGAGAACGACGCTGCAATCGATGAATCATCAAGGCTAAGATTGCTGGTTTAGCAGAGATGGACGTATGAGAGGATGCATCCGTCGTGCATACAACCAGCGCGCTTCAGTAACAGTTATCATTCGTCCTCTTAGACATTTGATTAGGGAGACTGAGCACCTATTGGTTTGCCCAGAGTGTAGTGATGTCGATTCTGATCAACAATAACTCATCATGTGACGTATTCTTTCCAGAACGTTGTCTCCATTACAGCTGCTCTGAACGCATCACGATTCTGGGCAAGTCGACCTGCATCAGCCAAAGACAAGTTCAGACTCTCTGTGATGTCCTGGGTCCACCGTCGTCTAGGTCGACCCCTTCCCCTTTTTCCAGGGACCATGCCTTCCATCACTGTTTTTTCCAGACTATTATGTCTTTTTATATGACCGAAAAATTTCAGCTTCCTTATTGCGATGGTATTTAGGAGCCAATGTTCCTGCACGTTTAGTGAGTGCAGTACTTCTCTGTTGGTCTTTTTTTCTGTCCAGGGTATTCTCAACATCCTTCTGTAGCATTTCATTTCGAATGATGTAATCTTTTTTGCAACTGTTTTATTGAGTGCCCAAGTCTCGCAGCCGTATGTTGCTACTGGGAATATACATGCTCTGATCAGTTGTAACTTTGTTTCTTTGCTTGTGCCTTGCCATAGGTTTTTCATCTGTAATAGTTTATGTGAAGCAATTGCAAGTCTTCTTTTAATTTCTACTGCACAGTCGCCAGAGCTGTTAATGATTGATCCTAAGTATTCGAATTCATTGACACTTTCCAGTTCTTCGTTATCAATTTCAATTTCTGGTTTGGTCTTTACTTTGTCTGTTGTCAATACTTTGGTCTTCTTGGTGTTTAGGTATAAATTCTGGGCCTCGCTGTGTTTTTTTGGTGGACAGAAGTAATTGTTCAAGTCCTTCTGGGTTGGTCGATAGGAGGACTGTGTCGTCAGCATATCTGATTTCCGGGATCTGGTACCCGCCGATGTTAAATGAGTCAAATTATGTGTGTTCTTGGTCATCTCTTACGTTTCTCATGATATTCTCGGCATAAATGTTAAACAGGTAAGGGGAAAGGGTACAGCCTTGTCTTACTCCTTTCTGTACTTCAAACCATTCTGATGTTTCCCCCTCTATTCTTACGGCTGCCTGTTGTTCTTGGTACAGCAGTGCGATGAGTTGTATAAGGTGGTTTGGAAATCCCATATTTTTCATAATAGCCCATAACTGCTGATGTTATATACATTCGAAAGCGTTGGTGTAATCAATGAAACAAGTATGTA
Organism: Oreohelix idahoensis; assembly: GCA_024509875.1. Taxonomy (NCBI): domain Eukaryota; kingdom Metazoa; phylum Mollusca; class Gastropoda; order Stylommatophora; family Oreohelicidae; genus Oreohelix; species Oreohelix idahoensis. The sequence continues at coordinate 104,968 of JAMPIV010011794.1, read as the reverse complement.
GGTCAACGTTGAATTCTCTACACTTTTCTATGATGATCCTCATGTTGAATATATGATCTCTAGTGCCTCTACCTGGTCGAAAACTCGCCTGTACTTCGTTTATTTCTGTTTCTAGCTTTTGTTGCATCCTTTTCATTATGATTTGTAAAAGTATTTTGCTGGCATGGCTTATAAGAGCTATAGTTCTGTAGTTTGTGCACAGTTTCAGGTTGCCCTTTTTTAGCAAGGGTATGTAAATTGATTTTTTCCATTCCTTGGGCCAAATTCCGCTTTGCCAGATCTTGCAGCATAATGCATGGTATATACGAGCGCTGCCTTCTCCTCCTGCCTGTATCATTTCAGCTGTTATTTCATCACAACCAGGAGATTTTCCACTTTTTAAGTGTCTGATTGCATTCCGGACTTCCTCTATGGTAGGTTCTGGTTCACGTTCCGTTTCATTCATGACGTTGTTATCTGCCGCTTTGTTTATTTCCGTATACATTTCTTGACAGTACTCCTTCCATCTGTTCAGAATATCTTTACGTTCTGTTAGAGTGTCGCCTTTCTTGTCGTTTATTGCTCGAGGTGATGATTTAAAGTTGCTGTTTTTCAATGTTCTTACTTCAGAAAACATATTCTTACTCAATCCCTGTTCGCGCATTTCCTCTATTTTCCTGCAGGTGTCGTTTATGTATTGTTGTTTGTCTTGTCTGACTCGTTTTTTAATCTGCTTTGTGTATTCCTTGTACAACTCCTGATTTTCTGTATCTTTTTTGGACTTCATTTTTTTTCTCTCTACCACCAACTTCAGTGTTTCGTCTGAGATGTATTCTCGTCTCTTTATACTTCTTTTAGGAATTAACCTCTGTGCATTTATAATATAAACATCTCTGATGTTATTGTCAAGTCCATCTGGTGTCATTTCCTCATGTGCTGCCATAAGAATGTCAAATTTGTTCTGAATATCGACACTGTACTCTTCTGGTATGGCGCTTGTGTCATAACGTATTACTTTGTCGCTTGTAACGACTTTTTCAATTTGATCTTGAAGTTTGCAGCAAGAAGTTCATGGTCGGAGTCACAGTCTGCTCCTGGGAACGTCTTGATGGATGAGATACAAGATCGCCACCTTTGTTGTATTAAGATGTAATCTATTTGGTTCTTGCTTTTTCCGTCCGGTGACGTCCATGTATATAGTCTTCTAGGGTGTTGCATAAAAAGAGTATTTGTGATGACTAGGTTGTTTTCTAGGCAGAATTTTGTCAAGCGTTCTCCTCTCTCATTTCTCTGGCCTAATCCATAACTTCCTTTCACTCTTTTTTCATGTTCTAATCTTTCGTTTCCAACTTTGGCATTAAAATCTCCCATTATTATCCTAATATCTTGCTTATTTGCTTTCTCTAATGCATGTTGCAGTTCATTGTAAAAAATCTTCAATTTCCTGTTCTTCAGCAGCTGCTGTTGGCGCATATGTTTGTATAATTGTGATGTTCTTTCTTTTTCCTTTCAGTCTGATTGTGACAATGCGGTCATTTATGGGATTATATCCTAATAGGGAGGCAGCTGTCCTTTTAGACAGGTAGAAGCCGACGCCGCTCTGACCTCCTCTCTCTTTGCCTGAGTATATGAATGTTCCTCCGGATGGAATCGAAAAGTGTCCCTGGCCCGACCATCTGTGCTCTGAGATGCCCAGGATATCGATGTTTAGACAATAACAATCATATTTAATGTGTAGATCTTTCACGTATTCTAAGAATTTTCGTTGTTAATGTGTAGATCTTTCACGTATTCTAAGAATTTTCGTTGTTAATGTGTAGATCTTTCACGTATTCTAAGAATTTTCGTTGTTAATGTGTAGATCTTTCACGTATTCTAAGAATTTTCGTTGTTAATGTGTAGATCTTTCACGTATTCTAAGAATTTTCGTTGTTAATGTGTAGATCTTTCACGTATTCTAAGAATTTTCTTTGTTAATGTGTAGATCTTTCACGTATTCTAAGAATTTTCGTGTTAATGTGTAGATCTTTCACGTATTCTAAGAATTTTCGTTGTTAATGTGTAGATCTTTCACGCATTCTAAGAATTTTCGTTGTTAATGTGTAGATCTTTCACGTATTCTAAGAATTTTAGTTGTTAATGTGTAGATCTTTCACGTATTCTAAGAATTTTCGTTGTTAATGTGTAGATATTTCATATCTTTCATATATTTCGTTGTTAATGTTTAGATCTTTCATATCTGTCATATATTTTCATACTTAATGCATAGATCGTTCACATACTACAAGTATTTTCATACTTAATGTGAAGATTTTTCACATATTACACACATTTTCACGAAGAACATCAAGGCATACAATATAGGGGTAAACTATCACACAAGACATGGCGCTTTGGTCGTGTTCAAGTGTAAGATGGACAGATGAAATAACAAACACAGAACCAGATAACAACCAGTCTAGTTTGAAAATAAAGAGAGAAAGGGTGTGGATAGTACAAATCGTTTAGGAAGCAAACTGCCAATATAACGAGATATGCTGGTTTAGACATGACACCGCAGGGGAAGACTAGAGTGGAGAGGTCAAAGAAAACCTGGAAAAGAAAAGGTAAACAAAAACCAAACAAATCAAAGGTGATGATGGTGATGGTGATAGTGAGGACGATAATGATGATGATGACGATGATGATGATGGTGACAGTGATGATGTATTTTCATTGTTACTGAAATGTCTCGTATATTGTTCTGTCTTATTCATGTAACGGTACCAAAACCAGAAGTTTGTATGTTTGTGAAAGTCTGTCTGTTTCTGGAAGTTTGTCTGTTTCTGGAAGTCTGTGTGTTACTGAAAGTCTGTCTGTTTCTGGAAGTCTGTGTGTTTCTGGAAGTCTATCTGTTGCTGGAAGTCTGTGTGTTTCTGGAAGTCTGAGTGTTCTGGAAGTCAGTGTGTTACTAGAAGTTTGTGTGTTTCTGGAAGTTTGTGTTTTAGTTGAAGTTTGTGTGTTTCTGGAAGTCTGTTTCTGGAAGTTTGTGTGTTTCTGAAAGTGTGTCTGGAAGTTTATGGGTTTCTGAAAGTCTGTTTCTGGAAGTTTACGTGTTTCTGAAAGTCTGTTTCTGGATGTTTATGTGTTTCTGAAAGTCAGTTTCTGGAAGTTTATGTGTTTCTGGAAGGTTTGTGTGTTTCTGAAAGTCTGTTTCTGGAAGTTTATGTGTTTCTGAAAGTCTGTTTCTGGAAGTTTGTGTGTTTCTGAAAGTATGTCTGTGTCTGGAAGTTTATGGGTTTCTGAAAGTCTGTTTCTGGAAGTTTTTGTGTTTCTGAAAGTCTGTCTGTTTCTGGAAGTTTGTGTGTTTCTGAAAGTCTGTCTGTTTCTGAAGTTTGTGTGTTTCTAAAAGTCTGTCCATGTCTGCAACTTTGTGTGTTTCTGAAAGTTTGTATGTTTCTGGAAGTTTGTGTGTTTCTGGAAGTGTGTATGTTTCTGGAAGTTTGTGTGTTTCTAAAAGTCTGTATGTTTCTGGAAGTTTGTATGTTTCTAAATGTCTGTCAGTTTCTGGAAGTTTGTGTGTTGCTAGAAGTTTGTGTGTTTCTGGAAGTTTGTGTGTTTCTAGAAGTTTCTAGAAGTTTGTGTGTTGCTAGAAGTTTGTGTGTTGCTAGAAGTTTGTGTGTTTCTGGAAGTTTGAGTGTTTCTGAAAGTCTGTCTGTGTCTGGAAGTTTATGTGTTTCTGAAAGTCTGTTTCTGGAAGTTTATGTGTTTCTGAAAGTCTGTTTCTGGAAGTTTGTGTGCTTCTGAAAGTCTGTTTCTGGAAGTTGATGTGTTTCTGAAAGTCTGTTTCTGGAAGTTTGTGTGTTTCTGGAAAGTTTGTGTGTTTCTGAAAGTCTGTCTGTTTCTGAAGTTTGTGTGTTTCTAAAAGTCTGTCCATGTCTGCAACTTTGTGTGTTTCTGAAAGTTTGTATGTTTCTGGAAGTTTGTGTGTTTCTGGAAGTGTGTATGTTTCTGGAAGTTTGTGTGTTTCTAAAAGTCTGTATGTTTCTGGAAGTTTGTATGTTTCTAAATGTCTGTCAGTTTCTGGAAGTTTGTGTGTTGCTAGAAGTTTGTGTGTTTCTGGAAGTTTGTGTGTTTCTAGAAGTTTCTAGAAGTTTGTGTGTTGCTAGAAGTTTGTGTGTTGCTAGAAGTTTGTGTGTTTCTGGAAGTTTGAGTGTTTCTGAAAGTCTGTCTGTGTCTGGAAGTTTATGTGTTTCTGAAAGTCTGTTTCTGGAAGTTTATGTGTTTCTGAAAGTCTGTTTCTGGAAGTTTGTGTGCTTCTGAAAGTCTGTTTCTGGAAGTTGATGTGTTTCTGAAAGTCTGTTTCTGGAAGTTTGTGTGTTTCTGGAAAGTTTGTGTGTTTCTGAAAGTCTTTTTCTGGAAGTTTATGTGTTTCTGAAAGTCTGTTTCTGGAAGTTTGTGTGTGTCTGGAAGTTTGTGTGTTTCTGAAAGTCTGTCTGTGTCTGGAAGTTTATGTGTTTCTGAAAGTCTGTTTCTGGAAGTTTATGTGCTTCTGAAAGTCTGTCTGTTTCTGGAAGTTTGTGTGTTTCTAAAAGTCTGTCTATGTCTGGAACTTTGTGTGTTTCTGAAAGTTTTAAGGTTTCTGGAAGTTTGTGTGTTTCTGAAAGTGTGTATGTTTCTGGAAGTTTGTGTGTTTCTAAAAGTCTGTCTGTTTCTGAATGTTTGTGTGTTTCTGAAAGTCTGTCTGTGTCTGGAAGTTTATGTGTTTCTGAAAGTCTGTTTCTGGAAGTTTATGTGCTTCTGAAAGTCTGTCTGTTTCTGAAGTTTGTGTGTTTCTAAAAGTCTGTCTATGTCTGGAACTTTGTGTGTTTCTGAAAGTTTTAAGGTTTCTGGAAGTTTGTGTGTTTCTGAAAGTCTGTCTGTGTCTGGAAGTTTATGTGGATCTGAAAGTCTGTTTCTGAAAGTTTATGTGCTTCTGAAAGTCTGTCTGTTTCTGAAGTTTGTGTGTTTCTAAAAGTCTGTCTATGTCTGGAACTTTGTGTGTTTCTGAAAGTTTTAAGGTTTCTGGAAGTTTGTGTGTTTCTGAAAGTCTGTCTGTTTCTGGAAGTTTGTGTGTTTCTATTTTTTTTTTTTTTTTTTTTTTTTTTCTTAACCAGCAGCACTTGGGCTTTCAGCCCTTCGGCCCAATGACATGTCATTGCGAGGCTGGGGAACCTGAGGACTTTCCTTCCAACCCGGTCAGGAGCTTCGCTCCTTCCCATCCACAGAGGGTTTATCACAGGAGCCGTTCAGGCTATTCAGTCAAATTTCCGGCCGTAAACATTTCTTCAAACGCCGACGCCCGGGTTTGAACCATGAACACCTGGTCGCCAGTACAACGCCGAAGCCATTACACCAGCGCGGCTCCCGCGTGTTTCTATAAGTTTGTGTGTTTCTGAAAGTTTGTATGTTTCTAGAAGTTTGTGTGTTGCTAGAAGTTTGTGTGTTTCTAGAAGTTTGTGTGTTTCTGGAAGTTTCTGTGTTTCTGAAAGTCTGTTTCTGAAACTTTTTTAGATTCTCTGTAAGTTTGTGTGTTTCTGGATGTTTGTGTGTTTCTGGAAGTTTGCGTGTGTCTGAAAGTCTGTCTGTTTCTGGAAGTTTTTGTGTTTCTGAAAGTCTGTCTGTTTCTGAAGTTTGTGTGTTTCTGAAAGTTTCTGTGTTTCTGAAAGTTTCTGTGTTTCTGAAAGTCTGTCTTTTTCTGGAATTTTGTGTGTTTCTGAAAGTTTGTGTGTTTCTGGATGTTTGTGTGTTTCTGGAAGTTTGTGTGTTTCTGGAAGTCTGTCTAATTCTGGAGTTTGTGTATTTCTGGAAGCTTGTGTGTTTCTCGAGCTTGTCTGTTTCTGAATGTTTGTGTGTTTCTGGAAGCTTGAATATTGTTTGGACGTTTGTATGCGCATGGAAGTTTGCATGTTTCAATGAAGTCTGTATGATTTTAAAGTTTGAACAATAAAGAAAACGTATGGAGACATAAGTATTATCTAACTACTAGTTTTGTGTGTTTTTGAAAGTCTGTCTGTTTAAAGAGTAACAGGAAAGGAAATGTCCAAATTATTATCATTCCACACAACAGCCTATGGAAAATTCTTCGAATTTTTTGGTCGAATACAAATCTCTAACCAGGAACTGCTTACAAGGCGCCGTCAAAAAGGCATGCACACCATCATTGCAGGCAGACGCCGGAACTGGGTTGGACTTGTCCTCAGACAGGACCCTGACACCATCACCAGAACTGCTATGCTATGGACCCCAGAAGGACGGTAAAAAAGAAGCAGACCAAAGACAACCTGGCGGAGAACAGTGGAGGCTTAGATTCAAAGCATGAACCAAAGTTGGGCACTTCACGAAGGATGGCCATTGACAAAACAAAATGGGACAGTTTGTTGCTGCCCTATAAGGCGCCACTAGGTGTGATGCCCACTGACTGCTTTGTCCAAGAAGACGAAAAGGACGTAAACAACTAGATGATGAAGCATAAATAGGAGACATTTTTGCTTCATTTTTTGGTGATGCCTAGATGGCAGGGAGGATAGTGTGATTCGCTTGCATAGCTAGGCGGGGTTGTCGCACGGAAGGTCCGGGGTTCGAGTCCTGGGTAAACCACTCACGTCTGTTGTTTTTCTGTTGTCTAGTGTTCTACTTTATTTCTTGCGATTGCCTGAAAACATACATTTATGTTTGTCTAATATTTATTTCACCCGTGTGTTACCGGGGCCCAAAAGGGGAGCAAAGAATAGTAACACTGTTCCCTGAAAGCACTCATTGAATGGGAAGCCGTTGGATCGAGAAAAAGAAAATAAATGTTAATGTCATCCAATGTTATGTACCAACTAATGACAAAGAAGAGTCTGTGAAAGAAGCATTTTATACTAGACTACAGGAAATTATGGAAAAAGTAAAAAGAAAAGACATCACAATTTTGATGGGTGACATGAATGCAAAGATAGGTACAGTCAACACCGGCTTTGAAGAAGTCATGGGAAAACAGGGGCTAGAAATAATGAATGAAAATGGGGAACTATTCTCAAACTTCTGTGCTTCAAATCAACTGGCTATAGGAGGAAGCATGTTTCCACATAAGAGAATACACAAGGCAACATGGATATCACCAGACCATAGAACAGAAAATCAGATTGATCATATATGCATAAACAAGAAGTTTAGATCATCATTGCAGGATGTAAAGGTATATAGAGGAGCAGATGTGGCATCAGATCACCACCTTCTGATAGCCAAAGTAAAAATGAAACTCAAGAGATATGCAACAATGCAAAATTATAGACAACAATTTAATGTAGGACATCTAAGAAATCAAGAAACAAGAGAGACATTTGCGGTCACAATATCTAACAAATTCCAAGTGCTCCAACAGCTGGAAGATGCAGAGAATACAGAAGACTACTGGCAGCAAATCAAAACGGTATGGAAGGAGACATGTGAAGAAATACTCGGGAACAGGGAACGACAACAAAAAGCATGGATAACAACAGAAACCATCAATAAGATAAAAGACAGGAAAAAGAAGAAAGCAGAGTTAAACACAAGCAAAACCAGAAGTTCCAAAGCCAAGGCTCAAGAAGTGTACACAGAAGCAAACAAAGAAGTAAAAAGAAGTATCAAAAGAGACAAGAGGAAGTATATTGAGGAGTTGGCAAGAGAGGCAGAAGATGCTGCAGCCAAAGGGAAAATGAGAGAACTGTATAGCAGCACAAAGAAGCTAACGGGGAAATACAAGCAAACTTCTTCTTCTTCTTCGTTCGTCCTGAAAAGGACGGTGGTTGCGTTGTGTCCGTTTACGCCTAAGCTGTGATATCTGCACCTTTCGGTCGACACATCCGACTTCTGCACGGCATTTTTTAGGACCGGGTTTGCCTTCCCATTTCGATCCACACTCGCTCAGCCAGACTGCAACAGCTGCAGACTGTTTCCAGGACCACCACGTGGAGGTGGAGTGCGGTCTTGACCAGCTCTGGTTCGCTGGTCCTGACGCAGGCAGTCAAGCTATGAGTCGCTGACTGCGGTCTCTATTGCTGCGTCTTGAGGTCCCATACAAGCAAACAAGTTGCTTCATAAAAGACAAGAATGGAAAACTGCTCAGCAATATACAAGAGCAAATGAAGAGGTGGACAGAATATTTTGAGGACCTTCTCAATAGACCAGCTCCACAAAACCCCCCGGACATCCAGCCAGCAGAAGAAGAGCTACAAATTAACGGTGAAAGACCAACGAAGGAAGAAATAAAGAAAGTCATAAAGCTTCTAAGAGATAGAAAAGCGTCTGAACCTGATGGCATTCCAGCAGAGGCCATCAAAGCAGATACCGACACGGCTACAGAGATGTTATATAAATTACTTGGTAAAGTCTGGGAAGAGGAAGAGATACCAGCAGAATGGAAGGAAGGATATCTGGTTAAGTTGCCTAAGAAGGGCAATTTACAAGAGTGCACAAATTATAGAGGAGTAATGTTACTTTCAGTGCCAGGAAAAGTATTAAACAGGATTATCCTTGAAAGATTAAAAGAGTCCATAGACAAAAAACCGAGAGATGAACAAGCAGGTTTTCGACAAAACAGATCCTGTACAGACCAGATAGCCACTTTGAGAATAATAGTTGAACAAAGTCTGGAATGGAATTCACCACTATACATCGGATTTGTGGACTACGAAAAGGCATTTGACAGTGTAGACAGAGAATCACTTTGGAAATTGATGAGGCATTATGGAGTTCCCCTGAAGATCATTAATTTAATAAAGAAAACATATGAAGACATGACATGCAGAGTTATGCATGAAGGACAGCTTACATAACCGTTTGGGATAAGAACAGGAGTACGACAGGGATGCCTCTTGTCTCCATTTCTTTTCTTACTAGCAATAGACTGGGTTACGAGAACATCGACAACACACAACAGAAATGGAATCCAGTGGACTCTGACTAAGCAGTTGGATGATCTGGATTTTGCTGATGACTTAGCTCTTCTGTCCCATAACCGTAATCAGATGCAGGACAAATTGAAAACACTCGATGAGATGTCACAGCAATTGGGTTTGAAAATACACAGGGAAAAGACAAAGATAATGAGAATAAATGCAGGTAATGATAACAGGGTTGAACTTGAAGAAGCACCAATACAAGATGTAGAATCGTACACATATCTTGGCAGCATTATAGACAAAGTTGGAGGGACAGACAGTGATATCAAAATAAGAATACAAAAAGCAAGAGAAGCTTCATTGCATTGGGAAATATATGGAGATCAAGAGAAATCAGATCCAACATGAAAATAAGAATCTTCAACTCAAATGTGAAGTCAGTCCTATTGTATGGCTCGGAGACATGGAGAACAACAAAGACAAAAACCAAAAAGCTACAGACTTTCATAAATGGGTGCCTGCGTAGAATAGAGGGATTAAAATGGTATGACAAGGTTACCAACGTGGCACTGATGACAAGAACTAGACAAGTGCCAGCGGAACAAGAGATGAGAAGAAGACGATGGCGATGGATAGGACACACGCTGAGGAAACCTGTTGATAGCATTACAAGGCAGTCCTTGTTCTGGAACCCCCAGGGCAAGAGAGGCAGAGGTAGACCAAGAAGCACATGGAGAAGAGAGCTGGAAACAGAGGTGAAAATGATAAGGACAACGTGGAAAGAACTTGAGATGATGGCACGTGACAAGAGGACTTGGCATGTGTTTGTTGAAGGCCTATGCTCCTTTGGGAGTGTAGGGTTATAAATGAATGAATATTTATTTACTGTTTACAATCCTCTGGTTTCCCTTCTTTATGTGTTATAAATGTTTATAAATAGGAGACTATTGGCAACTGATAAAAGATGTGTAAAATCAAGATGTGGGGACGTTCTTGGATAAATCAGACAACAAGCACACAAAAAATAGATAGATAGATAGTAACGGATAAAAGGAAAGAAAACAAATAAGAAAGGCAATCTAAACAGGTAGAAAACAAATG